>NIUQ01000205.1:0-102090 GCA_002796945.1 Plectus sambesii | reverse complement strand
CAAGCACGAGGTTTGTAACGAGCGGACATAGTAGCTTCTTCGTAGACATGGCCAGGGCTTGGCAGCGAAGGAGTGATTACCCTCCTCTCCAACTTTAACGGGAAGGTCATGTTTCCCGCAGACGACCAAATTCAATTATAATCTGATGTAAATTTGAATATTTTTGTTGGATATTAGGTCCTGGGGGAAAATATAATTCCCACATTTTGATTTATTACACCCCTCGAGATCATTTATGCTTCTTAGGGTAGGGAAGGTACTCCTGCAACCGCTTTCACCACCTACCCGACGCTATTTGAACGATCTGTTTGAGCAGTAATTGAAACAGCGGTTTGTTCTTCAGATGCGAAGCAACATTCCCTGCTATTTGAAAGACGTGTCCTGCGGCAAGCCGTGCGAGAAGAATCTGTCGTGCGGCGTCCACCGCTGCCCGCGCATTTGCCATCCCGGCGAGTGTATCGCTGAGGGCGAAGAGTGCAGACAGCCGTGCAGTGTCATGCGCGAAGCGTGCGGTCATTCGTGCGGATTGCCATGTCATGGCAAGACCGACTGTCCCCAGTCAAGCTGCGCTTCACAAGTAAGTTTTCTACCCCTTTTACATTGCTCATTTCTCGTCAGTTCTGAGGTCGTATCCATGAACCCGCCGTTTTAAGCGCCGTTCTACTAACCCGTTAGTCAGCTTAATGCTTAATAAAGACAATCGTGCCGAAACCATTGCGCAAAGATATACACTGCTTCCTTCATTCAGTCTGCATAGGTTCATCCAAATTTAAATACGTGTGAATTTAAAAAACCATGGATGCGGATTAAGCATTGTAAATGCGGTTTTAGTTTTCTTATCGAATCGGTAAGGCGCTAATTACGCTGCCGCGTGGCGGTCACGACCGCGAAAGGCTCGTTTCGCTATTCAGGTAGCATTACTAGCAGTGCAACTGCATCGTTCCATTCACACAAACTGATCACTGCCACGTGCTAATATGAAGATTCAATCCTCTAAAAGTGATTTCTCGCGTTCAGGTTCAAGTGTCATGCGGGTGTGGTCGTAAGAGTGCAAAGATGTGCTGCTCAGAAGTCGACAAGACGAATGCCAAAGCGCAGGCCGCTCGCGCCATCGACGCCAAGGCATCCAACGGCTCCGTGGTCATACTAGAACGTCAGGATAGCGCCGATAGGTACAAATGGTAAGTTGGGTGTATTCAGTGCGTTTTCAAGTGAATCATCACTGAAATGCCGCCTTTTCATTGTATATAATAAACGATTTGTGTTCAGTTTGCCCTGCGATAGCGAGTGCTCGCGAGCGCAGCGAAATCGCAAGTTGGCGATGGCGCTGGAGTTGGATAGAGACGACGATAACGCGTGTCCGACGCCGGGCGAGCCGACGTACACCGACTTTCTCCGCACGCAGGCCAAAACGAATCCGCCGCTCGTCCTCGACGTCGAGAACGCTCTGATTCAGCTCGTCCAATCGACGGAATCGGTTCGATTTCCATTCTGTTCCTCCCACCAGTAGTCCATATTGATATTGTTTCAGCAGCGCACAAACACCACTCGAAACCATGTATTCCGGCCAATGGTGGCTGACATGCGCCGTCTCATCCACGAGTATGCCGCCTACTTTCGCGTCGAAACCCTCTCGTACGACCCCGAGCCCCAGCGCAACGTCGTTGCCTCTGCCAAACGGTTGGTCGCTTTTTACCCAGTTATCCTCTGATCGACGGGCTACTTTCAGCGGACAAAGCTTTGTGCCAAATACGCTACTATCTTCGTTCATTCCCAAGACGGTGCCGAAAATCGCGCCGCCTCCGCAAAAGAGTGCTTGGGGGTAAGTGTGAGACTTCTTTTCTATTTCAACAATTCACTCCCTTTTTTCACTCTCTCTTTCTCTCTCGCAACTGCAAAAATTACACTCTGATGATTCAACAGTTAATAGTCGAGTGTTTATTATCGTGATGAAACTGTTTACTGAAAATAATAACTTTCAGGACAACATCTGAGACGAAAGAGAAGTTTGCGTCGAGCGCTATCCCTGCAGAGGGTATGCAGACGCTGACATCGGCGACCACAGTTGTCCGTCGTTTACCGCCAGTCGATTAGAACAGTCGATTTTGCTTTGAGTTTCTTGATATGAACTTTTCGGTACTGCTGCTAATTTGGTCCCGAAGTTGGAATATGCAAGTAAATTAATAGACTTGCTGTACCATGCGTAGCTTTTGTTGCGCTTACGTGAGTATATGATACTGACGGTTACAGCACTTATTGCGAGCAGTTGCTATTAACTGTTTGAAAATGTCTGTGCCTTAGTCTTTTGTCTTTTCTGTTTTTTCATGCTTACTGGGTATTTCAATTTTCCAATTCAATAATAATTTGCTCATTGGGTATGCCTTTACTGAATACGGTAGAATAATATGGCGTGCTGTCAAGTGCGTTGTTTAGCTGTGGAATATGTTTAGGTTGGCGAATACGTTCCGTCATCAGTATTTACAGGCTGGCGCGAAAGAAGTGTCGCACTCTTATCTTTTGCAATAACTCGGAAAAACTCAATCCAGTGCTCGTCATTCTTTAACCACAAATACTCTGATAATTTCCTAATATTTTCTTGAAAATCAGCACAATCGGTTATAAATCAAGGCCGCGCTGTAAGCGATGAAATGCGAGTCTCATCTTTATTGTCAATAATTTGACAATTATTCAAAGAACATTTCAACACTTGACCACATTGAAAAATCTTTTATGGCAGAAAACTCTTTCAAGTGAACTCCAATCACATGTTTTGAATTATAGGTTTGAAACATAACTTGATTAGTAGTAATTATTACATCATTATTAATTAATTTACAATCTGCATAGGGACACATCTGTATTGTTCCACTAAGATTTAAGATCGTACGGCAAACTTCGATGTATGAATATCTCTGACAACGTCAACGTTGCGAAGCCAACGTCCTTCAATCATCCAAG
Organism: Plectus sambesii; assembly: GCA_002796945.1. Classification (NCBI taxonomy): domain Eukaryota; kingdom Metazoa; phylum Nematoda; class Chromadorea; order Plectida; family Plectidae; genus Plectus; species Plectus sambesii. The sequence continues at coordinate 99,132 of NIUQ01000205.1, read as the reverse complement.
AAAATAAAATCGAAGTAAAAGTAGCTCTGTCACAAACTTTTTTCAATACCAATCTATACGGACGGGCGTATTTTAAAGTAATCACAGCATTTAACAACGGAATCAACGGACTTAATAAAGCAATCATACGCGCTACACCTACTGATATTATTTCAGAATTAAATTCGAAGAGTATTGAAATCATAATTCCTGGTGAACTAAAAATAAATGGAATAATAGTCACCCATTTTGTCAAAAGTAGAACATTTTCTGTTTCTTTGATAGTTCGCTTTGTTTCAACGGATAACGAAAGCTGAACAGACATCATTTTGACCCACGAAGATACCTTCTTATAGAATATAAATAATGGAACGTTGGAGAGAGAGTATATAGCAAGAATACCGCAGTAGTACTACGCACGAATAAAAAAATTATTCGTCGACTTTTCTATTGCGGCACAGAAACCAATAGAATGCATACCCAGTGTATCGAACATGACAAATGGTAGTTGATATGTAATTTCAAACACCCAAAGTATCAAAATCATCCAATTAATTCCTTTGCTTGAGAAGGCTCCAAACATATGTCGGGCCAGCTTCTCTTGTTTTCGGCATATAACCGCATACCGGTTTACTGCTAAGAACACTGGGATGCAAGAGCCCAGAAGGGCAAACATACTGACACCAACCACAGTTATTTTGCACAGCGTTTCGTTAAAAGTCAAAGCATATGGTAAGTGAAGAGAAAGACAGAACATTAAGAGCGCATTGGATAGTGCTAAACTTCCAATAAACATATTGGAAGGGATCGCTCGAATTTCTTGCACTTTTACAGTAGCGACGGTGATGAAAATGTTAAGTGGAATGCCAAGAATACTGACAATAACGAACCAAATACTGAGGAGCAGAGCTGATGTCGGATCAGGATCGACATATCTCGCTCCGATTGAGGAATTATTCATTTTCAAATCAGCGAAATGAGCAGCGTACTTTCAGTGTAGTCTCGATGACAAGCCGATTGATAAGGAGTGATGTAAAGAGGCAGCAGACGCTTGATAAGAATATGAGAAAAGGAACTTGGCTTGACTTACAAGCGGTAATTAAGTGAGGGTGAATGCTTCCTTAATTTCGGCGAATATTTGAACAATTGAACTCCTCAACCACATGCAAGCACATCCACTGAATTCTTACAAGTGTATGGCCGTAGGTCGTTTTTAATGCTTTATAATAGAAATATTGCGTGTTACCTGATGTAAATTAATAGGAGTTCCGTAAAACAATGATATCGCGTGAAAGCGCCACTCTTTAATCTATCATTCACGTCTTTATGTATGAAATAAGTTTGATCCTTAAAGGGATCAAAGAATGATTATTAACATTATCCTCATAAGAGGAAAAGAAAGGAGGAATAAAAGAATATAGGATTAGTAGGCAGAAATTCTAAAAGTACTGTAAGCTTTTTTACTAAACACCTAATTCAAGCTGTTAGATCAGCGCAGCCCGTCTCACGTCTGATCCTTACGAAATTACTTTTGGCACTTTGAGAGCAAAAAAAATTACGTCCGTAACCACTGAACAGGAAACAAATATAGAATGCTTATACAAATATGGACAACAATAATATCCTAATTATTATCTCATCGTTACACTATACAAATACTTTCCCACAATAAACTCCTGTACTGTCACTGAAGGTTTAAGCGAAAGGAAATGTCATTAAAGGAGGGAAAATTAAGCTGAAATGAAACAGCGGCTCAGATTCACATTCGTACTTTGTTTCTATAAGGCTCAGATCTAAATCTCGAACTCAATAATCAGTATTACAGCTTGCTCAATACCCACGATCATATCCGTAGATCAGTTTGTAGTGAAACCCGCAATAAGCGATGAAATCTGACTACCATGAAAAAATGAGTTTTCAGCAGAGAAGCCTACACGCATATCTATTGCATCTGAACTAGGAATCAGTCCGATGTTTAATCAAATATGCCGTCGGATATCAAAGACAAGCATGTAATCAGTTCAGCTTATGAGAACCGTTGAGAATCAGACGGAAGTAATCTACCGCATCAACCGTCTTGAAATCCTCACGGACATACGTTTTTGTGTGTGCTGCGATGCGACCATTACGTCTTATTTTTCAAGTGTCTGCTATTTAAAGAAAGACTTGATTAATTCAAAGTACAGTTTCGGTTCAATATTCTTAGAAATTAAATGTCTCGATCTGTTCTTAATGCAAGCGAACGGTGGGATGGTCAGAATCTCCACACGTGATAGGGGGCGTATCGTTTCCTTCAAGAAAAAGTTCATCAGCGCTGAAGAATGAATTTTCAAGAATAGAAAATCGATGCCCGGATAATTTTTTTAAGAAACAGGGTTATTTAAGCGCAAACAAGGTAGCGACTAATGAGAACTCATTCTTCTGCGCGAGAGAGTCCTCGAATTCAGTGGATCGATATGGCTAAACAATTCCACTCGAATACTGCACTATTATTGCACTCTTTATTTAATGAAATATTTTTTGAACAGACACTCGACAAGTCACTGGCAACGCATTATATGTATAAAGTACCTTTATCTGAAGTAATTGTGAGATCGATATGAATTTACAACCTCTCTGGAGATTATCTATATTGAATCACTTGTAGTCGATGGCATTCCACCGACTACTATCGGACCTCCCGCCAGTGCCGGCGTCCCGGCACGACGCGTTAATCATTAGGAATTGTCATATGTTTGTAAGATCGTGGTGCGCAAAGTGGAGATGGGCCTCAGAGGAGGCAGTCTAGGATGGAATAAAGATGGACTAAATACCACTCGGACCACACACTAATATTTAAAATCGTCTGGCAAACATCTATGTATGGCTATTTTTGACGACGTCAACTCTGTGAAGCCAGCGTCCTTCAATCATCCAAGAAAATAAAATCGAAGTAAAAGTAGTGCTGTCACAAACTTTTTTGAACGATGATCTATATGGACCAGCGAATTTTAAAGTAAGGATAGCATTGAACAACGGAATCAACGGATATGATGAAACAATCGCACGCGCTACACCTACTGGTATTATTCCGGAATTAAATTCAAATAGTACCAAGATTATCAATGCTGGTGAACTAAAAATAAATGGAATAACGGTCACCCATTTTGTCAAAAGTAAAATATTTTCTGTTTCTCGGATAGTCCGCTTTGTTTCAACGGATAACGAAAGCTGACCAGACATTGTTCTAACCCATGACGATACTTTCACGTAGAATACTAGTAATGGAAAGTTGGAGAGTGTGCACACAATTAGAATACCGCAGTAGTAGTAAACACTAATAAAGACATCGTTTGCCGACTTCTTTCTACTTGTGCAAAAACCGGCAGAGTGTAAACCCAACGTATCGAGCACGACAAATGGTAGCATATATATAATTTCAAACACCCAAAGTAGGAAAATTACCCAATAAACTCCTTTCCTAGAGAAGACTCTAAATATGTATCCAGCCAGTTTCTCCTTATGACGACAAACAACGGCGTATCGATTTAAGGCTAAGAATGGTGGAATGAAAGAGCCCATAACGACAAATATGCTGACGCCAAATCCAATTACTTTGCACAGCGCTTCATTAAAAGTCAAAGCATATGGTAAGTGAAGAGAAAGACAGAACATTAAGAGCGCATCGGATAGTGCTAAATTTCCGATAAACACATTGGAAGGGATCGCTCGAATTTTTCGCACTTTGACAGTAGCGATGATGATAAAAATGTTGAGTGGAATGCCAAGAATACCGACAATAACGAACCAAATACCGAGGAATAGAGCTGATGTCGGATCAGGATCGACATCTCTCGCGTCCATTGAAGAATTATTCATTTTTTAAATGAATAAAACGAGCAGCGTATCTTCGGTTTGATCTCGATGACAAGTAGATTGCCGAGTAATGTAAAGAGGCAACAAGTCCTGCATAATAATATGGAGAAAAAAATTTGGCTTGTCTCAGCAGCGGTAATTAGGTGTGGGATGCCGCTTCCGTAATTTCGGCGAAGAACAAATGAACCCCTTTAACAACTGATCAGCGAACGGATGTCGAATGGTAATGTGAAGGGCGGATACAACGATCCTATAATTATTATGTTATTCATTGATTATAGAGATGCTTTCACGCAATGAATAGATGCGTTATTAATGTAGCGCATTTGAAGCGGACTTCCCCAGTCATAGACTTGTCGCTGTCATGCGATGATTTAGCGGACACGCAACTGTTCTTTAATTTCAGACTCGGGTACAAATACAGAACTCTGCAGTTATCGCAACTTGCAGAAGGCTCTATAGAAGCTTTGATTGGTATTATCAATTCCTTGAAATGTGAAAAAGAGTTGTAGTGTACAGAGGGAGCGCAAAATAAGGTATAACAGTCATATATTTTGCTATTACTCCGAAAACCCAATCCAATGCACATCATTTTAAACCACAGATACCGTGACAGATCTCTGATTCTGAGCTGAAAACTCGTTTTTTCCGGCTATGCGCATTTCATCGTTTACAACAGGCTTCATTTTTAACCTATTTTTTTGACTTTCCAAGAGAATTTCACTCGCTCTACTTAATGGCATCTTAACTTCAATCAGTCTGATATTTAACCAGAAATGTCTCTCAACGGCTCAAAAGGGTATTAAATCAGTTCAGATCATCTAAAATGTTGAGAATCGGATGAAGATGATCAACCACAGCAATCATCTTACAAATTCTTGCTAGCCCACGGGTGTTGTGAGTGTTGCGATGCAACCCTTCCGAGTGACTTGTCAAGTGTCTTTTATTACAGAAAATTTTGAATTAATGAATAACAATGGTGCAGTTGTTATTAAAGTTAAATGTCCCGATTAAACTTTATTCAAGTGAAGGGCTAGGTGGTAGGGATCTTTCCCCATGTTAGGGGGCATATTGTTCCCTGTAACTGAAAATTTTCTTCAACACAGAGTGAGTTTTCAAGGATAAAAATCGGTGGCCTGATGATTGTTTTAAAGAAACCTGTTTATTACCGCGTTAAACAGGGCAGCGACCGTTGAGAATTGACTATTCTGCGCTGAAAGAATTCTCGAATTCAATGGATCGATAGGGCAAAACAATTTCAATCTAATACTGCACCATTACCGCGCTCTTTGTTTACTCACATATTTTTAAAAACCGGAACTCGACGAGTCACTGGCAACAGTCGCATCGCCATAAACACGCACCCAACATGCATGCACTCGGGAAAAAGAGGCCTGTGGTAGCGCTCTACGCAACTTTAAAACGGTTCGTACGCTTAGCTATTTTTTATTTAAAAAGCAACTTTAATGATAACTTGACGTATTTAAGTTCACTTTTATTTAAATATAATTTTGAATATTTAAATATTCGTGCCAAGCGAGCATATTTAGAGCATAGGTAACAAAGTTGACGATCAGGTATGGACTCTTGCCTCTCCGAGCCACTCGGGATGGGCCTTGATTCCGAACATCGGAGCACAGGTTGAAGGAAATCTGAAGTTGGACAGGAGCGCCTATATCGATATGATAGTGGGCGACAATTAGCACCGCTTTTTTCAAAATAGTGATCATTAATCCCCGCCGGCTTATGTCCGATTCCCGCCAATAGTTTGTCTATGACTAGAAACTTCAACGGTTCGCTTCCTTCAGCTACGTTGTCTCGATTTGTTCGGTGTCTGATGCTTAATTGATATCTACGCAGATATTTGCTTTGATAAGCCGTCATTGGCGGCAGTTCATAGGACACTGCGCATACTCTGATGTACTATCTCAAGAACGATCATATACATCGGGCGTCACATGCGCTTGTTCGTCTTGCTGCAGTGCTCATGAGTCACTAAACGAGTGAAGCAGTTGCCACGAGGCACTGAAAAATTGAGCGGTAGAGGAGTCATGCATATGGAATTGAATTGACCGAGATGCCTCGTTCAGCGCATCATTTCGTTGTTGCTTCCGATGTCTTTTGAAGCGAAGATGCAGTCGCATACCTTGTCTAGCGTACGCGGCTACCCAATTTTACATAATGGCACTACTAGAAATATGGAAAAGGCTGAAGCATACTCGAAAAATCCGCCTTCTCTGCCACCAACGTTCGTCAAGGGCTTTCACGACGAAGAGGCGGTCAAAAGGACGACTTACACGCGTCTCGGCGGCACCGACATGGAAGTGTCGAAAATGTCGCTCGGTAAAAATACTGAACTGATAATCAAGCATCAACTAATAGAACGCTTTTAGGTTGCGGTCCACTGGGCGGCTTGTACGGCGCAGTTGATCATGATGCAACGGAAGTAGTGCAAACAGCAATAAAGAATGGCGTCAACTATTTGGATACTGCCTACTGGTACGGTCAGGGTCGATCGGAGGAAGCATTAGGAAAAGTATCGACTGTAGTAAGCCAAGTATTCATTGCACTCACTTCTTGTATTGAAGGCGCTGCGCAAAATTCCCCGCCAAGCCTATTATTTGGCGACGAAAGTGGGACGATACGAGCACGACTACGCTCGTATGTTCGATTTTCGAGCCGACCGCGTGCTTCAGTCGCTCAATGACAGTCTTCATCGACTGCAAGTTCCCTATGTGGACGTCATTCAGGTGCAGGTGACACCGCGAAAGCGCCTATAAGCTGGTACAAGCCATTCTCTCAGTTCAGATTCACGATCTGGAATTTGCGCCCAACGAAAACATCATCTTGCATGAAACATTGCCTGCGCTGGAGATGGCCCGCCGATCTGGCAAAGTTCGCTATATCGGCATAACTGGATATCCACTTCAGAAGCTCGCGTACGCATGTCCATACTCAGAAGCAGCNGCAATCTTGTTAAGCAATTGACCACATAACGAGTACAATTTTTGCTCTTAATCGATTTGGATTATCTTCCTACAAGTTATGTTCCATGTCTCATTTGGTGCAACCGTTTCAGCAGTGTTTGAAGACAGCGACAACTGGTGAGCGACGGGTGCACTCTCAGAAGCCTTTGGATGAAAGATGGGTGAAAGATGCGACCAAGGCGATGAAGGGAAAAGACCCGCATGGACTTATTTGGAATACACCCGAAGGCATCCCGATAAAGCCCGTCTATACGAACGAAGACAACGTCCCCGAGGCAGCTGGAGAAGTATCCATTCCGTTTTTATTTACTTCAATGTTACCAATGAATACAATATCAACTTTAGCTGCCAGGAAGGTTTCCATACACGCGCGGCCCCTACCCGACCATGTACACGCAACGACCGTGGACGATCAGACAGTATGCCGGCTTTTCGACTGTCGAAGAGTCGAATAAGTTCTATCGAGACAACATCAAGGCCGGGCAACAAGGACTGAGTGTCGCTTTTGACTTGGCCACTCATCGCGGGTAAGCCTTGTGGGATTGATCGAAATTGCTGCGTGATGGTGGTTCGGTTGGACAGATTTATAACTCGAAATGGGTCGAAGTGAATTCTCTCTACAAATCTTTCCCTTGTGTCCTTCATTCATTGCACTAAAGCAACAAGTCAAATTACATGTTTGAACTGTAAGAGTTGGCTTTCATGTCGCGAACTATTTTATACCTATAAATTGCTTTGAATAAGCGAAGAGAAAAGAGCGAACCTGGACATGGGGGATCCTTTATCCACCACCCTACACTTAGCCTATGTTGCTCTGGACATTTGAGCTCAACGCTAGACATGATCTCTGCTGTTTTCCGCTTTGCAAGTAAAGTGTGTTTCTCTAGGTACGATTCGGACAATCCGCGCGTCTACGGCGACGTAGGAATGGCCGGCGTCGCTGTCGATTCAGTGGAAGATATGAAGGCGCTGTTCGACGGAATCCCCCTCGATAAAATGTCCGTATCTATGACAATGAATGGCGCCGTCATCCCCGTCCTCGCAATGTACATTGTCGCCGCAGAAGAACAGGTAACATTGATCGTTGAATAAAGTACCGTGGGTGGACTGTTTCGTTGATGCAGATAATGCTGAAAGCGTTTAACTCGAATGAAATTTGAATGAAATTGTGTCTTTGGGAGCATAGTGGGCAGCAAAGAGCAACCGTATTTCTTATGTAAAATGGTAGGAACAATTAAAATGGCTGTTGTTGATATATACTGACATATTTGTCTGCAGGGAGTCAACCGCAAGCTGTTGCAAGGGACGATTCAAAATGATATTCTCAAAGAGTTTATGGTGCGTAACACGTACATCTACCCGCCGGACCCGTCGATGCGAATCGTTGGCGACATCTTTGCGTACACGGCGAAAGAGATGCCCAAGTACAACTCGATCTCCATCAGCGGCTACCACATGCAGGAGGCGGGCGCCGACGCCGTCCTCGAGTTGGCGTTCACCATCGCCGACGGACTTCAATACTGCGAGACGGGTCTCAGTGCCGGCCTCACCATCGACGAGTTCGCTCCTCGACTTTCCTTCTTTTGGGGCATATCCATGAACTTCTACATGGTAGGCGGCGCTCAATTTTATGCCACATTTTGCGCACTATCGATAAAATATTATAGCTTCATTGGTTGTACCTCGTACGGCAAGACCTGTTCTCGTTGTCTTCGATAATGTATATTAGTATTTTTGGAGTGGGTTACATATCCTTTACGAATAAATCATGTCTTGTGGTACTGTGGCAAAGGAAGGGAAGCGTGGCCGCGCGCGCGCGCGCGGGCAAGAAAGACGAAGGATATTGCCCGCGCAACTCAAACCATTGCCAAGGGAATAACCTCGACAGCGCGAACGCCTTGGGTCATTGCTCGTGTTAACGGCGATTTACCTACCGTACTCTGCGCTGTGTTGTTCTCATCAAATGCTATAGCGTCACCCGAGCGAGTGCAAAGATATTATAACCGACTGGTTTTAATTGCGAACCAAAGCGAACGACGGATCCACTATACAGTCCACGATTATGCCATTGCCTTGAACAACAACTCGCCAGTACTGATAATACAAACGATAAAAAGTTGAACTTGAACAAGTGCGTGATGATTCACAAAGCCAGGTTAAACAATAACGAGAAACGCGTACATGGAACACAATTGATACAACAGTACTGAGAGAAATTGTTTTATTAAAACGATAAAACAGTTCACTTCTTCTTGCCCTTGGCAGGGGATTTCTTCGGGGATCCGCCGGCGCCACCCTTGTACACGGCCATCTCCTTTTCGTAGCGCTTCTTGTCCTCTCCGGCCTTCTTCTCCCATTTTGTCTTGTCGGTGAGCTTGCCCCACTCGGCACCGGCCGCCTTTGCCACATCAGTCACGCCCATGCCAGGCTTCGTCAGCTTAGCGCGGTTCTCCGACAGCCAGAACCTTAAAAAGATATATGATTTAGTTGATAGCAAATTATAGCGAATGCTGCTTACATGTAACCGGACTGCGCTCGCTTCGGGGCATTGGGGTCCTTCTTGGCTCGCTTTTTTCGCTCCGTCTTCTGCACGGGCGATTTGGTCTTCTGCAAAACAATCCACATTTAAATCCATACTGTTATATTCAAATATTCCAGCGAAAAATATTCGCTAGTTATATTTGAATTTTTTAAGAACAGTTCCCAACCTTGGGAGACTTGGTAGCCTTCTTGGGGGAAGCCTTGGCCATAGCGACGATGTGGTAGAACAAGGGTTGACTGGACAGCGAAAACTCGACTGACCTCACGACGCGATTCGCACACACTGCGAGGGACAGAGAGAGGGCGACGCGTATAGACCGGCGTACGGGGCGTGTGGGGCGCGCGGGCGAATCAACGTTGCGCCCGCCACTCGTACACCCAAGCCAAGCCTAACCTGGCCGCTGGCCAACATTCGAAAATTTCTTCCATCCCTGCGACGTCCCGTACGGAACGCGCCATGTCCTGCTCGGCGCTACGTTTAAAGTAGTCAGCAATTGGGACTATAAATCGCCGTCGAGATCATTGGCCTTGCAGGCGATGAGATTTTCTTCTCGATTCGGTCCGTTCGCTGTCGATAGAGTGGGCGTCGTTGGGGCGGATGAGATGCTCGATGCGCTTTTCTCACTGATCCTTAACATCTTCAGTTTCATCGACTGCGGTTCGACCGACGCGACCACTGCCGTGTTCAGTTTCCATACCAACAGTGCTGTTATGCCCTTTCAAATCCAGCGGTCGGTCGCTGTGGATCCGTGTGAAACAAACTTGACATCGACCATGGTTGCATTATGCTTGTTATGTGCTCGGTGCTCTTTCTTTTAGTCATCTGCATATAAACATAACGTCGGTACGTTGCAAGAAGAATATAATAAAGATACTGCGGCGGGGTAGTTCTAGCACAAAGCGATTGACGAACAAAAACGATGTATGTGATAGAGAAAGGAAGGAACAAGGACAGAGTAGTTGAGTCGTTGTGCAAGGTCAGGAGCCTGAAACGAGATCTGGCCCGTCTATACCACGCATCTGCCTCAGCATGGCGCCCGAGCAATGTGGGCGCCTCCTGCGATGTCATTCATCTCCCCCTTTTCTGCCCATCGCCTGGCGCCAGAACGACCCTATTCAGTCAACAACTTTCACGCGGCACTGAGTACACGCGAGCGCATTACGTTGGCTCTCCCTTGGTTACTCGCCTACCAAACAATCGACTCTGACACAGTAACCTCACTGGCACTGAGACAATTTGCATTTACTTAACGGCGCCCTCCTACCTAATGTGTCTGTAAGCGCGATCAACCATTGTTCTCCACGGGTGTGAAACGTAGCGTTCACTAATAACTGGCAAAAGAGGTATCAATCAAAGTTGAACAAACTCCCTTCAACTTCGTAATGATGGGTCGTTCAAAAACTATTTTCGTTCTCGATAACGACAAATTCAGTAGGAAATAAATAGGCTCATTTGATGGGAGATTCGATTTGATCGAAAAACTTTGATGTTATTTGATCCACTCTTTGATCCACAAAAAATTTATATAATTTTCAATTACATTCATTAACTTTCTTTACTTGTTCAAAACAAAAGCCTCGACGAATTCCCTTAATCCTGTGGCTTGATAAGGCCTTTTTCCCGCAGTGGATTTAAAGACGAAACCGTGAGAAAACATACCATTTAGTTGCTTGCAAGCTAATTTTTGGGCATGCGTCGCTTGCAGCCTGAACAGAGGCGCAGTTTCGTCTTGTCTCACTTTCTCAATTAGGCTAAAATATTTTAATCGGTCTCAATGAGCACCTAAAACTAAAACCAATCGATAGTAACAGCCGATCTCGAAACATTAAATAATCCACGACACTGAAATCTGGCACACTGTCGAACGCGCAAAACAAATTTCAGTCAGTTCATCCTGTGGTATCCTGTGCACGCGGCAAATTTAAATATCATATTTGAAATGATTTTTTTACAAAAACTCACAACACACTTTTAATTCGCATACGCGCATTTCCCGTCCAAGTGCAACGACGATGTGCGCGCTAAATTTTTCGAATGCCACTTTTGATACACTCTGCCAATGTGTCGTGAGGCGATCTGTAAACCATAGTGAATTTTTGGATCGTCTGAACGACAACGGCGTCGACCATACTCTAAAAATTCTAGAAATATAGGCGGAACTTGTCATATAATTATCGTGAACACGTTATTAATTCTTTCACTTTTAAGTTACAAAATCTAGAAGGTTTTGTAGCATAATCGATGCCTGTGTCTGTTGGGCTCACCATATTTTGCATAGCGTTCAAGGATTGGCGGCGTGCAACCTACGCTCACTTTTACGCAACTTGCTTGCACGATAGTATTGCCTTCGTCGGTTTCTTTTGAATTCTTATTGCTCCGGCCACACTTTCATGCCAGTAGGCGCCGCACGTGATAATGCGCTTTTTAGTGGCAACAGAGCACCGTTTCTATTATATAAACTCGGATGACGCAATTCAAACATTTGCAGTGAAATGTTCTCGTCCAATATCCGAATACTATGTAATGATTTGTTGTGCATGACATGACAGCCGGCAGCGACAGTTCCTTTCGTCTCATATCTAAATCTCACCGACAAGTGTCCCCATTCTCAATTAGGGCATTCGCAGGCCACGATCGTTACTTTCCCCAACGACGTTCGATCTCCTTCGTTAGAACGCAAGTCGTCAAATATTTGGCCATCAAAATGATTATTATTTCGGTGTATATCGCTCTCGCTGTGTCGTCCTTTTTACAAGCGGCCAATGGCGCTGAAGCCGACGGCGGCGATGGCGTACAAGGAAGGAGCGCTTTTAGCGTCGATGAATATGGCCAGATCGTGTGGAACAACCCGGGCATCTCATGGGGTAACCTATCTCTCCAAAGTTTATAATAGATAACAATTATAAATAGCAGTCACTATTGCTCAAAAATTTTATATTCAGAAAAGTTTAAACGACTAAACGTTTCAGTAACGCCAATTCACGCAGTCGCCGTTTTCCATAATGCCGGCGGATTTCGGACGGGTGTCGCCAGCGGAAATGTCACTTTTCGGCAAGCCAACTTCCCCAACTACCAGGCGACTGTTATTGATATCATCATAAATTTGCCTCCGTCGCCCACTGATCGACAGTACCGGCTCGATATTTTATTCGCTGGCGAACTTGACGAGGAGTATTGTAGCACTGGCAAGCGATACTATACCATTCAGGATTTCACCGTAAGCGAACCTCGTCTAATGCTCTTCGTTAGTTGATTTTAACAACGTTGTAGGTGAAAGCCGGCGAAGTTCTCTACTGGACGTCTCTTAAAGTGCGAGACTTGAGCGTGACCGATGAAGTCGGAGGGCTGCTCGGTCGAACTCTGCGACTCGCCTGTCTCAGCTGTCGATCTTATGATGGCTGCGCTGTGATCGGCCGAGACGATGACGAGGTTTATATGGAGCAACCAAGTCCGATGAACATCAGAGATTTGGCACCGTAATAGTTGGCTGGCCGAGCAGCTCAATGATAATTCATTTTCTTGTATCGTGCATTCTTACTGAACTGTGTGTGTGCAGATTGAAAGTCTATTAATAAACGACGTTTATTTCGAATCGCTCGCGGGACATTCAAAGCATAATTGTACAGACGAAAAATATCTCTATCGGTAAAATTCGTCAGTAAGTGATCTGCCAATCACTCCACACGCTATTACAGGAGCGGCGTCGCCATCGATGCGGCTGTATCCAGACTCGGACTTGCCCAGATCATCGGGCCTTGCATATACCACGACTGCCCGTCCCATCACACTGTTTCTGCCGAACAGCGAAACTTTGTGGTCGGTGATGTCCACTGGCTCTTGACCATTTATGTTGCCCAAATCACCGACATGACGGTGCTCGTCCGAGGGCGCGCCGTGGGTCATCAAGTCGGGATTAAAGTGAGGGCCCACGCTGCCGCATCCTTTGGTCAGATTTCCCCAAGTGGCGATGGCGATCCCGTGCTGACCGGCGCTAAGACCGGTAATATTCCCATAAATGTGCGTCGGAGCGCGCTTCGCGAAGAACTGATCCAGTCGCAGTCTACCGTAGACACTGCCATCTTCGCTGTTCAGATAAGCGACTCCGCGAAGAATTTGATCTGAAATTATCAGGGTATTGGCGTAAGTATGAACGGTTAATGGAACGAATGGATACTGTACCGCCTCCCATAGGTGGGCTTTGGGAGCTATCCGAATGAATGCGGCCATCTGCGATCGTATGAGTAGCCCATAACACAAGCGCAACTTTAAACAGACTCCACATGGCGTTGAGAGAGAGAGAGAGTTCCAAAGGGATAAACACAATTGTTAGTCGCGATAACGTGACGCGACTGACCGCAACTACGCAAAGGGACGATGTGTGCCGCAGGAAAGTAGGACAAACGCGAGCACGTTCGATTTTATTTGTGTCGGTGACCCATAGAGATTGACCTNGACCGCAACTACGCAAAGGGACGATGTGTGCCGCAGGAAAGTAGGACAAACGCGAGCACGTTCGATTTTATTTGTGTCGGTGACCCATAGAAATTGACCTTACCAATATTTTATTTTCATTCGCATTATACGCAGAATGTTGAGGCTTTCAATTGTTTTATTGTCGTCCGCAGTTCAGTTCAGTTTTTCTGCTCGTGTACATTTCGCTAGCGTTGCAAATACTACTGCGTGAACTTTGTAAGCGCAACTAATGAACTGCAGCAACGGCGGAACAGAATTCAAGGGCCCATTTCATAAAATTGCCGCAGCAACAATTTGTAAAGTGCTGTGACAAGTGAGCTGTAACGTGCGTGGGTAAATTCATCATGCGTGTCACAACAACCAATCGTCCCCACCTTCCAATATTGTTAACAACTGTAATATCAAAGAGTTGGTGAAACTGATCCCAGAGCAGGCTCCTTTTAATGCCATGCTTCGTGATTGTTTTCGAGCAAAAAGCATTTTGGTGCGGATGCCATCCGATCAATTATCGACGAGACCACGATTCCTGAAGAAATTTTTTTGTTTTGCGTTGCTTGGCAAGAGTTGTTGTTCGGACGCTTAGCGACAGACAATGAAAGAAGAAATAAGTTATGGCTTCAAATCGATTCTTAACAACCGGAGATGGTCTGAGTCAGTTCTACCGACAGTTACGCAAACCGTTGTCCAGCATACAGGATGACAATTTTCACCTTCCTCTTATTTTTCTTCACGACTTTCTGCAACGGACAACTTACCTCCAACAGTTCGTGCGGCCATTCTAGCGGTACTGCTCCTCAAATGATTGTTTATTTGATGAGCTCGATTTTTTAGGCACTAAATACAATCTCTACCAGTATGAAACAAAAGGCGGTAAGATTTCTGGTGCATTAACGTCCTTTTTGTTTAAATACTTTTAGTCGGAACGAAAAACTACCATCTGGTTACAACGGCTAAACAAGCAGTTTTTGACCATAGCGAAGTGCTCGGATCAGTTTTGTCACAAATGGACAAGAGCTGCAATTGTTTAATGGAGGTAGTCAATGTCCATAAGGATGAAACCTCATGGTTCGGGTTTTCAAGTACGATTTCATTTGATTTCCTATCACATTATCTCAAATAACACAATTTTGTTAAGGGAAAATCGACAACATGCTGATTTCAAACGTTACGGTACCAAAGTCCTTCAGTCTCACGGAACATCGCTTCATCTGCGCGCGAGAGAAGAACGCTTGCGGAGCCACGCTGGCACTACGAACCTTTTACAAAGAAGTCAATGACGGTCCGTTTTGGCATGCTACACATTAAAATGCTACACAGTAACAGTTATAGATCACTTCTACGAAACGAAGAATGATACGAATATGAAAGAGGTGAAAGAGCTTGACATCTTGTGCTACATTTGGCCAGAAAGCGACAACCAAGATGCACCGACGACAACCAAAGAGCCTGCTACCGCACAGCAGAATAAAGCAACAGCGAAATCAGTTGCAAAAACCGCTGAGGCAGCGGTTAAAGTAGCCTCAAAACACCTTGGTCCGCTTCCAACTGTTGGATTAGAGACATCAATGGGCGGCAGCAGCAGTGGACCAATCGTCAAGCTGATCGAATTAGATGCAACAGTATCAAGTCAACCTGCGCGGCCAGCGATTTTGGTCGTGTGGGATCATAGTAGAAACCTTTCGATCATGGAGCGTGTCACGCTTTACATCGAATGGTACAACACATCGATTGAGTACATCAACAGCGTGTCAAACGGTACTCCGGAAGATTACCGTCACTACATGCCCTACTATCCCGGTCCACCAATCTTCGACAACGAAGACTCATACCCATCGAACCCTAAATATGAAACACCTACAACTGAGCACCACGACAAAACGCCCACGGCTGCCGTCACAAAAGCAACTGGGCACCAGGACAAAACTCCAACAGCCGCCGTCTCCGAGTTCTGGCCTATTTCCGCTTCAACCTCCCACCCCATATACGGCCCATGGCCCATTCCCGCTTTCAACTTCTCTTCAGACGTTGTGTTAGAGACACTGGCACGAATGAACTTAACGTTGGACGAGCTAAGAGCAGCGTACGAATCATGGCTGCAAAATACTACCATCTTCTTGGCGCAGTACTACGGCCCCGAATGGATCCTGCCAAATGGTACCCACATCCAGAAACACGAGGGACAAACAAAGCCGATTTACCACGGTAATTCACCGATGGATAGCTCGCAGTTGTTTGGCGCATACGACGACTGGTTGAGCTCCACTAAAGTCATTCTCGCCAACCTGCTGACTGATAACCACCGCTTTGCGGCTTACCTTAACAATCAACCGAGCAAATCGTTGGCCAAAGGAATACTTCACCACATAGCAAATCCGCCACTCGCTCACGCGTTGAATTCATGGCCTACGATATCAAATTCTTCGCGCCCCGACACCAACTTTCAAGAGCTGCAGACGGCGTACGAGAAGTGGTACAAGGAAGTAAATAGACTCAATGGTAACCTATCCATTAGTCAAAACGCAAACGATCCCAAGGTTCTTGAAAAAAGTGAATCGTTGCCGAAAACGTCGAGCGATGATACTGAGCCACATACGTTTGATATCAATTTGGACAAGCTGGTGGAGAAGGCCATTCCACAGCTGCTCGCCGCATCCAACAACGGCACCAACTCCACCGCGCTTCACGCCGCCTATCATAGCTGGCTCGACTCGAACCAAAAGACCCATGAGGCCCTTGCGCACTACGTGAAAAAGAGGCAGAGTGAAAGTTAGTGCGACCTGAGATATAAAATGCACAATATGTGGCAATCTACTCTTTTGCACGGCACGATAGACGATATTTCCTGTTAAATGATATTTTTAGAGCAATCAGCGCCATTCAATATGTCTGTCCGGATTCGTATTGAAATAAGCCATATGCGCGACCTTTGCTTCTCACAGTCAATAACTGTATTTGATAAAAAATTTGCTCATAATCCAGAAAAGAGAAAGAGTTTTCCGCTTGTTTCATGCTATCTTCCGGAAGTGTGACATTTCATCCGGTGAGATCAATGCGAGTATGCCGTCAGCTTCTCGTTGTCCCTGGTGAGCTTATGGAAATTGGCTCGCCGTTCCCTCGACTCGGCGTTTGAGCCGCATCGCTTTTACATCCTTCCGCTAAATAATCGCGCTTGCAAAGCGAACTTTGAGTGGTACTGTTCACTTCCGCGCTTGCGAGAGGAACCTCTTGCTGCAGTCCTCAATTTTACCTCGCACGCACAAAGATTGACCGCTGTGCCATTGAAGTGAATAGCTATTATATTGCGATGTGAATATGTTTCTTTCGCCTTTTTTTCAAAAATAGACCAACAGCATCGGCCTGAAATGGGATGAGATTGAAAATGGTAACAGTCAACTCGTCGTATTGCAACGCCCTGAAGCGAATTAACGCCCCTATTCAATGCCATTAACGACTGGGCTTGACGGAGGCGCCGCATTCGACCAGATTGAACCCTGCGACGGGCGCGCCGGTGGCCGGTCGACTGGTTGACAACGGCAGTCGGTGGTACTTCCTGGACCTTTGCTTTTCCCTTCGACATGTCCAATGCGGCGCCACAAATTAAGTCGAAACCTGCTCCGCTCAAAGTGCAACAGTCTCAAGACAGCTTCGAATTAGTGCTGCAGGAAGTGTGCGTGCAACACACCAACCTCGCCTCGCTGAAAGCCGACGTCAAAAAGACTGCCGCAACCTTCGATTCGGATGAGAAAGAAGAAACGCCTACTCTAGATGGAACTGCAATCAAATCGAGACGAGAAAGCGATTCGTTTGTCATGTGATATTCGTGAATAGGTAGAATGATATCAAATTGTTTCCCTTTATTGGTGATCAGCTGTCTGCCAAGGTGACAAACACATGACAAAGAACAAAATACTTGTGACAAGCGTTGACAACGCTAATAGCCCATAGTTCGACCGGTATGAGAAAGGCAAACGCCGCTATGAGGAGAACGTTGGGCGCGTCCCAACAGGCCGGCCCAGTCACGATCGCCATTACGAACACAATCAAGCCGAGCAGACAGAGAGCGATAGCGGGAAATTGGAACCACCAATGGACTCGGACGAGCTTCTTGTCGAAATAGACCAGACCCGTTGACAGCACAGACGCCATGCCAAGTATTACGATGTCGAAAACAACGATCAAATACAGCACGACATGATGCTGTATGATGGCGGGGAAGGTGAGCTCGAGCGAAGGCCAAAAGTCAAAGTTGGAGTTGACGATGCGCAGGACAATCGCCAGCAATGTCAGACCGACAAAGAACAACTCGAAACCGATGACGGCGGAGCAGCCGCCTCTGACTACGCAGGAGCTCAGACAACACAGCGGCTCCATCTCCAAGTGGCGCTCGTGTATTCTGAAAAAGGAGCACAATTCATCCCTTTGCTAGCATTACAACGTAAAGTTTGAGCAAATATTCACGTTGGATGCCTGCATACTAATGCGTTCAGGAGACTAAAATGCATCCACTCAGGTGGATCCAAACATCTCCAGCTCCGTGAAATGCATCCCAGTTTATCATTAGCTACGTGTGACAACGTTGCTTAGCGCTATCTTAATTATTCCATAAACTGATATTCGAAGGCGGATCAAGTAAGAATAACAACTTCGCAATAACGCAGTCTATTGCGACATTGTTATTTTCAGTTGATCCACCTTCGTAATTTGCAGCCGGCTAATTTATTATGCACCGTTGAAAACAGTTCAGGGTACATTATCGAGATTAAGGAGTGACGGGAGTTCCTCTTTATCATGAATTACAAATGCTCCGAGAATACTGAACACGAGTCCAACATCAATCGATGATCACCTTTGCGATATGGGCACCACTTTGCCATTCCTTTTGCGACCAAACGACTGGATACCGTTCCTCATATTGGAGTTTTTCGGCTTCTTCGCAGCTTTTTCGCCTTTGTCAACTGCAAAACACTTAGCAATCGCCGCGGCTGCCGATCGTCAACCAACCTCCTCTGCTTGAGGCCCATTTGTCGCCGACAAACTCGGCCGACCGCGACGTCTGACCTCGCACGGAAGTTGCGTTAATTACGGCGATTCCGGTCATGACCGGCTCTGAGCGATTCCGCCTTAACCAGTTCGCCATCGTCCACGCTAGCTTTTTGTGCTGACGTAGTTGATGTACAGCTGATGCATGCGCCTCGATGATTAATGACCACGGTTGGCTTACAAGTCGCCAGCTGTGAAAATTAGTGATTCGGCTCGAGCTAGTTTTGTGTTCGCCGGATGTGGGCCGTCGTTGATTTCCGGTCCGCCTGATGGCAATTACTAGCCGACCGGGGCGGCATGCCGCTTGCATATTGCTGCGGCCAAGAAAAAAACCCATGGAACATGGCAACATGTAATCTTTTTAACGTTGACAATTACTTTTACTTCGTAATTCAAAGTCATAGAAAACTTTCATAAAAGACAAGATCTCACTGATTAGCAAAGCAGTGAGCTTTCTTGAAAAGTTCATCGTTAGGCAATAATATCCATCGGTGACGTTATCCTGTTAACTGCCGCTGAATGAGCCACCTTGCAATTGATCGCTTCTTCTTCAGTGGATCGGCAGAATTTTCTAAAGAAAATTGATTGGCTCATCAGCCTTCAGAGTCGTTTGATGTAACAAACCGCTGCCGAAGAGCTCTTGGTAGGCTTTGAGCTGGCTTAGCGCCTTCTCCCAGGCTTGTTCGTTCATCGATGTCACATAGTGCGGATCTCGAAGCACATCGACGAGTGAAATCCGCCGATGTCTTGCTGAAATAGTCGCTTATTGGGCGTGAGAGGTCGGCAAAACGAAGTAGGAGAGTCTCTTCGACTTACGGTAGCACGGAAGGAGATCGCGACTGTCACAGGGCTGACCGAGCGATTGGGCGCAGATGGAAGCCAAAAGTAGCGAACAGGTGAGAAACTCGAAGCAGCCGACGGTGACCGCCATCGTGCGATTTTCGACAGTAGCGTAGGTTTGTGGGCTAGGGAAGTGGAGGGGATCGAGATCGCTGAGATCGAGCTGCCGGCGTCATCAAAACGACTATTATTATTTATCGAGTGCCCGCCTTCGCTTCCATCATGCCTGAGCGCTCTCACGCAAAGCTTTTCACTTTTCTGCGGAACGCGCCGACCACAACAACCTCGCGCAAATACCTCTAGACCAGTGCTCGTGAACTTCGGGGCTCCGAAAGATCGACATCACGAAAGAAAAGAGTCGCTTGCATGGTTGATCAATTATGCCATGCTATTCCGCCTCGTTCAAAAATCTACCTGTCTATTTCAATGATCACAAAGTACTGCAAATTGCTATCTAACCAATTGAAAAGCATTCATTCTTTTCAACGTGTCAATCTTCGATTTGCGATGGCAAAAGTGTGAAGAAAATGGGTTGCAAAGTCGGTAGGAACATGAGTCAAATCATTAAAGATTCCTTTTATAGAACACCGTTTATCGGAAAATAACGAGATGAATTGAACGAGCTAAAACGAGTGTCTGTATTACTGAAGTGATCCGCCACGCAAGTAGAAGTCGGAATCAAGGCCAACTTCGTCGCATATTTTGGCCACTTGGCATAATACAGGAGATGAAGATGGCTTAGTGGCGATAAAGGGAAGCAGCGATGGGTAGCCGACGCGCTGTCGCTCCTTAGCCACCTTGTCACCAATTCGCGTCATCAGTTGAAAGTAGCTGGAGATAGCTTGCGTTCGGTCAGATTTCTCATACATATCCATTGTTCCGCTTGGATTGCGAAGTACATCTAGCAGTCTTCGGTTACTCCGCTTCCACCTACTCTTCCATGCTGCAATTCAAAGACGAACCATGATGCAGTGCAATTGAGGCGATTCAGTCAAATTACGGCCTACCAGATGCGCTTTCGACAACGGACGAGACCAGGAAGCAGAGTGAGAGAACGAAGAGCAGCTGACGGAGCATGATGATTTTCAAAAGTATCAAAGGATCTTGCGCGCGCTCATCACCCTCTTGAAGCACAGCAGAGCGTTGACTGAAATGATCGCCTGTCGGATGAGTGCTGTAGTGCGACGCATGATTGCACTAAAAATTCCACCCACTCGACCGATGCCGTGCCCGAGTCATTGCCTCGAAGCGCTCGACCTAGCCGCCCACTTTTCCGGACGTAGATGAGGCGCTAATCTCCGAGCAGATAATGCGTGGCCCGTAATTGAACGCTCCCGGCGATGCGATCGTTGATGAAGTAATCGTCACTTAACTGTTTTACCTATCATTATATAATCTTCAGAAACTGTAGCTACGTGTATCTGCGTCAGAGACATAGTTAAATGTATTAGTCTGCACGCAAAGTTGTTCGAAAGGTTAACCTGCCAGCAGCAGTTCTTGCCTCACTAATTAAACACCACACATGCAACCAGATATGGCCAGTGTAACCTTTCGTGCGCAGCGATTCAAACCGCGCGCGCTGGCGAAAACGTTCGGGGACTCGCCTGACGACAAGGGCCATACGACACGTCTGCTTGATTTTGGAAGAAAAGGGGGCGTTATTGAACAGCGCCGCGACGAGCTCAGTCGCTCAGTAAATAGGCCGCCTGGGTAAACGACAATTGTTTGCCGAGCCGGTCGAAGTCGTCGTGGTACCGCCGTCCGCCGGTCGCGTCACTCGGGTCGTCTGGTCGAAGGAAGAGACGATCGCTATGGTCCCTCGTGTGCTTGCCGTCGTCTTTTTGGCGGCCGTTGTCTTGGCCGGCGATGGCGTCGAGTGGGAGATGGACGAAGGGGTGGCCATCCTCACGGAGAAGAACTTTGATGGCTTCCTCGAAATGCATCCCACCGCCCTCATCGAGTTCTACGCGCCGTGGTGTGGACACTGCAAGAAGGTGAGCAAGACTGATGAGTTGGGTAGGAACGCCATAGACTAGACGCGTATCGCAGACGTCCTTGGAATAACTTTATATGCCTGAGCGATACACTTTTCTAATGGTTCATAATTGCATGTCGGTCCATTTACTAATGAATAAGCTACACGCGTCAACGATGACTCCTAGCGTCGTTATGTTGACGTGGCAGTCGAACAGTAATGATTAACCGCCCGATGCATTGCAGCTGGGCCCCGAATATGAAAAGGCGGCGAAAGCGCTAGCGGACAAATCGCCAGCTGTGCCGCTCGCCAAGGTCGACACAACCATCGAAGCGGAGCTCGGCAAAAGATACGACATCAAGGGATACCCGACGCTCAAATTCTGGAAAGACGGCACGCCGACCGAATATGACGGACCCCGCGAAGCTGACGGTACGGTAGCGTTTTGTGTTTTCCTTCGATGAGTCGCTTTTCAAAATTTTACATTGGAGTTTGTTGGAGAGATTGTAGTCGAAAGTTGTTCTATGGTAATCGTCGCTTCGTCGTTTACAGGCATTATCGATTGGGTTGCGCAGCGCACGGATCCGAACTACAAGCCGGAACCGGAAGCCGTGAAGACGCTGACCGTCGAAAACTTTGATGAGTTTGTGGCTGCGAACGAACTCGTCCTCGTCGAGTTCTATGCCCCCTGGTGCGGTCACTGCAAACAGTTGGGTAGGTGATAGAAATGTGCTTTCTATTTCTTCAAACTTCATGTTGTTTTTGCAGCGCCCGAATTCGAGAAGGCTGCTAAGAAGCTCTTGGTAAGTAGGAATTACTCATTACTCAAGTCTCGGGATGTAATTTCTAATTTAGTATGAATTAGAAGATAATTAACAAGAGGATTGTACTCCTTAACTTTCAATTAAAATTTGAATGCTGATAATTATGACGATTTCCAGGCTCAACCAAAGCCGATTGCATTGGGCAAGGTGGACGCGACGGTTGAACGCTCGCTGGGAGACAAATTCGGCGTTTCGGGCTACCCGACGTTGAAAATCTTGCGCAACGGAAAGCGCTTCGACTACAATGGACCGCGCGATGCAGCAGGTTGGTTTAACTAGCTCATCTCAGTGAGAGGCCGAGACACTTCTTGTCAATTGTCCTTCCTCTGCGATAGAACTAACCCACAAATAACGACGCCATTTCACAGATAGCGTTAGTGAGCAGAAGATTGTAATCTTAATTATATTTAGGCATTGTGACCTACATGATGGAACAATCGAAGCCAGCGGCGCGCAAACTCGACAGCGTTAAAGATGCGCAACGAATGATGAGCAAAGATGACGTCACTATCATCGGCTTCTTTGCGACGGACGACTCGAAGTTGTTCGAAAACTTTGCCGACGCAGGCAAGTGTCATATGAATAACTCGGCGAATTGCCTTTTTCACGATTCATGTTCCTTTTAGCCGAATCCACCCGCGAAGAATTCACCGCTGTCGGCTACACGCTCGACCCCGAAGTTATCAAGCACTTCAAAGCCAAAATCAACGATGTCATCCTCTTCTTCCCCGAGCGCTACTGGTCTAAAAGCCAACCCAAGACTAAGATCTTCAACAAGGTCAGTCAAGTTCACTAGAGAGTCACTCACTCGAGTCTAGTTAACTTTGGATATTGAACGCTTAGTTCAATTTGATTAATTTAGCACAAATCAATTGCAAATGCACACCCTTTCTACTCAGTTTTGTGTCGAACTCTCGTATGAATGCGACAACATTTGAATCTTTTCCTTTCACTCGTGCTCACTCGAGTACTATGAATGCCCTCATTCGTGTCCGATGACGCGTTCAAGGTCGGCGTTCACAACGCCTCCTTGTACTCGAAAATCTTTTTTTGTGAGCTAGACAAACTTTCATAGCGATTGGCAAAGTTTTCCATGCGAATCTTGTCTTTTTTGAAATCAAAGGTCTATTTTTCTTAATCACGAAGAAACTGCGAGTGCAGCTATAGAGGGCATCGAGCATATTTCAAAAATTACCGGATATTGTCGGGCAAAATGAAAGAAAATGCATTCTTGACAATCGTATGGCAAGCTCCGTCTATCTGTGTGAAAATTGGGATGCACTTTGCGCGTGCCGCCCTAAGCATCTGAACGCATACACAGAGGAGAAGCTTAAATTATTCTTTCTCTGCTCTCGAGCAAATATTGCAACGCTCAAATTATCATTATGAACAAGCGCCCACCCCCTCGCAGAGAATGAAACCGATGACTCGCTTTGCTTTCAGCCTAGCACGACTCAAGAGGAGATGTTGTCGTTCTGGCGCGACAATGCCACGCCCTTGGTCGGCCACCGCACTCAAGCGAACATCAAGACGCGTTACTCCAAATTCCCGCTGGTCGTCGTCTACTACAGCGTCGACTTCTCAGTGCAGCACCGCGAGGGCACGCAGTACTGGCGGAACAAGGTGCTCGAGTTGGCGCAGCCGTACATGGAGAAGTTCCGCTTCGCCATCAGCGATGAAGAAGAATTCGCCAAGGAACTCGAGGAGGTCGGACTGGGCGACTCGGGATTGGAGCACAACGTGCTCGTCTTCGGCTACGACGGCAAGAAGTACCCCATGGACCCGAAGCAGTACGACGGAGACTTTGATGAAAACTTCCCCGAGTTCATGAAGAAGATCTCCGAAGGTTGAATTGTTTGGCTTTTTCCGCCAGTTGCATTTACCGTTCGTTTCAGCGAAAATCAAAGCTTACGTCAAGTCGGCGCCCGCGCCCAAGGACGACAAGAGTCCCCTTCGCACTCTCGTCGGTTCGACGTTCGCCAAAGTGGCGCTGGACGAATCAAAGGACGTGCTCGTCGAATTCTACGCTCCCTGGTGTGGACACTGCAAGGTGCGCCGCTTTATCAAGCTTTCTTTTTTGTCTTTCTTTCCTCTATGAGATCATATTTATGAAATATTTTCGTTCTTTCTTTCAGCATTAGGGTGTGTAGTAGAGATTAGGAGAACATGAGCCGTCCAATAGGACACAGCTAAACATTTACAGGCGACGTACTTGTCAACTTAGAAATAAGGGCAATAGTTTGTAAGGAATATTCCGCTCCCAAATCGATGGCAGCAAACGACTCAGTAGTGTTCCCAGTCGTATTGGGTGGCCTCTTCGGGGTCGTTGGTGAAGGCGTCATTGATGAGCGTCATAGATCCGTCCTCGATGCGGAAATGGCGATTCATGCGTTCTTG
This sequence comes from Plectus sambesii, assembly GCA_002796945.1. Classification (NCBI taxonomy): domain Eukaryota; kingdom Metazoa; phylum Nematoda; class Chromadorea; order Plectida; family Plectidae; genus Plectus; species Plectus sambesii. The sequence continues at coordinate 74,220 of NIUQ01000205.1, read as the reverse complement.
TCGACGACGGTAGTGAACCAGCGCGAGAACTGCGGCAATAGTTAGAGTAAGTGCAAGGAGTAAAGGGAACCAGTGGGTCGAATCATCGTCCTTGTCCGGCGCAGCTCCGAATCTGTCGACCAGACTACCAGTCGAGTTTGATGGTGCTGATACCTTTGAGGATGGAGGATCGACTACGTCGAAGATTTCGTTCATTCTGTCGCCTTTCCAGTCAGTGGGTAGTCGAAAATTCTTCTTGGCAATAGTCGCTGTCACCCAATCTCGTGCTCGCCTTACTTTGACAATGTAGAGTCAGTTCCTTCGAGTATTCCAGACTTCTCACTGACCATACTTTACACTGCAACGCCTAGAAGTGTGGTGAGGCGATGCGTAAAGCAGCCGCCATTCGTAAGCACCATTATACATCCGGCCAGCACCAATCAATAAATACACTGCATAGCTATGTTTAACAGAGTTAAACAATAGTACGACTGCGTTAACTATCAAGTGACTTTTGAGAACAGTGAGTGGAGAAGTGGTAGAGAAGAAAGGGGGATGAGAGCAATTGGTCTATTTTGTTGAATTGCGAGATGAAGCGAGAGTTTGAATGCATACTGATTTTCAGGCGTTCGAGCCAAAGTACAAGCAACTGGCGGCGAAACTTCAAGCGGAGCAGCCGAACCTGATTCTGGCGAAGTACGACGCGACGGCGAATGATGCGCCCGAGAACTTCAACGTCGAAGGCTTCCCGACGATCTACTTCGCGCCCTCCGGCAAGAAGGAAACCCCCATCAAGTACAACGGCAATCGCGATTTGGACGATCTGACCAAATTCATGAAGCAGCACGCCGTCAAGAGCTTCCAGGATGCCAAGAACAAGAAAGTGGATGAAAAGAAAGCTGATGGCAAGAAGGCTGATGACAAGAAGGCCGATGAGAAGAAACCTGGAGAGCAGAAGAAAAAGAAATCCGACGAGCTGTGAGCAATCAATTGTCGTCCTTACCTCAATTACCAGTTGTGCTCTGCAGTGTTGAACTATGGAACTAGGAACGCGTTTCTAAGGGTATTTCATTTCATTTATTACGGTAGCTGGGTGCCTTTCGTTCAGTTTGTGTTGCAATTACTGATGACAACGCACTCTGTTCTGCCAAATTGTTCCTCGACCGACGACCAATCACTTTACCGCTGAAATTCTCAAAGAGTTATTGTTACGTTTTCGTTATCTGATTTGTTTTGAACCGTGTTTCGCGGATTGGACTGTCTTCTATTTATTGACCAATTCTTTGCTGAGTGGCTGCTGTCTCTTATCTAGGTATCATCAGTTTCTCGGGTTTACGTGTACCATTACGCCACTCATTGCAGCTGTTGTGCAAGAGAGTTTGTTTCGGCTGTTTGCTCTATTTCTGAAAATAAAAGATCTTTTTGACCACATTCTTGACACATAACGTTAGGCTCAGCAGAGGAGACTTTTTTGCCTCATGGTCGCTGAATGGTGTAAAGTAGAAAAATACTTGAAAACACACTGCCAAGAACACTGTTAACGCTAACACCTGAATGCGGCGACTATTCAGTGATCTTGAGAGAGTCGCGACGAGAAGCAGGACGGAAACTTGGAAGGCGCTCTTCGTCTTATTGCTCGCTTTGGTGTGTTCAGTGCGATTTTTAGTCTATAGTGGCAAAACGACTCCATGCTATGTCCGTTTCACCGACAAGGAATGAGACTAGCCGTCTCCAGGCTGAAGTTTAGTCAAACTATTGAATAGAACTAATTTTTGACTTGGCACGTATGTATATTTACTTTGCAAGGTATCGAATTTTCAACTTTGTTGATTTTAAATAAGTTGCCATTGCTGCGTTGGCGTTGCTTGATGATGGCAGTGTAATGAGAGGCTGGAGGCGCGATGTAGTGAAGCCGAAATCCTTGATGATATGTGAATCTCGTTCCGCTTGTTCAATTGATAAGCATTGACAGCAGCAGCAGTGCCAGGGCGCGGCGACAGAGGGCGGCAGTCAAACGACAGTCGAGATTCAACAGCGATCACGTGACAGGACGTTTGCCCGCCGAGGTAACCGGAATGTACTTCGGGGCTACTCGTCCGGTCTTCGGAGACCTCGCCGTCGGCGTTTATTCAGCCATCGACCGGTGGGGCTTGCTGTAAAGCGGAGACAGCCGACGGGGAGATAGTCCTGTGCGCGCCGTTGGACAGGTCGCAAATCACTTCTTCCTGTTGCAGAGAAGCGCTATGGCAGATCAAACCGTGATTCCCGTCGGTCATAACTGGGTCGGCGAGACCTGGGATTGGCCGTTGCAGCACAACGATGGCGTCGTCAAGGTGAACAACACGAAGGAAAAGTTCGAGGTCGGCCTGGACGTACAGTTCTTCACCCCCAACGAAATTGAGGTACGTTCTTACGAAATCGGCGGATCGGTGACGCATATGTTTTTGGGTGGTGCTATTGCGAAAACAGTCGGATAGAGAGTGCTTAGGATTGTTTAAAATGTGAAATCTGAAGGTGGATGCTTTGTACCGTCGGCCCTTGAGCAATGAACAAACGTCCTCTAGCCTCACGACTCTCCCTTGCTTGCGACATGCATATAGTACAGCCTCCACGACCAATTCTCGACTATTCTAGTGCAGCGGTGAGAACAACGTCCAAAAAGCGTCAGACTAGCTAGCAAACACCATTCCCGTAGGACGAGGCTGGTAAATAGAGACAGCGGTTCAAGAGGGCAATGCGGTTTCAGGTGAAAGTAAACGGCGGCGAGCTGCTCATCCACTGCCGTCACGAAGTGCGCAGCGACGTTCACGGCACGGTCGCGCGTGAGATCCACCGCGCCTACAAGCTACCCGAAGAGGTCGACGCATCCACGCTGAAGTCGCATCTGACTTCCCGCGGCGTTCTTAGCATCACCGCCAACAAGAAATGATCGCGCGCAACTGACTACCGTATTTCGTACTTCAGTCACACATTTTAATCACTCCTCACAATTTCACTTTTATCTTACCGGTCACTTTCATTTCATAACCACTGATACTGCCTTCTTATCATCTGAGCTATTCAGGTTACAGCAGATTTATATCAGTATCGCATNTCACTTTTATTTTACCGGTCACTTTCATTTCATAACCACTGATACTGCCTTCTTATCATCTGAGCTATTCAGGTTACAGCAGATTTATATCAGTATCGCATGCTAAGCATATTCGAGTTAATGGTGATATTTTGTTAGGTCACGCTTGATGGTGAAGGGTACAGCCAATTAGCTTGTTCGCAGCTCTAAAGTAAACAAGCCGTTGTCTGTCATGGGCCTAGTATTGACTGAACTGCTATCTATTCTACTGCGGAATAAAGCGACTTTTCGGTCATATCCGTGTCTGCATACAGTGAAAGAGGATAACTCTGGACATTTTAACGCATCAAAAATTACAGCGAGCGTAGGGCTCAAAAGCACGAACTGTTTTTTAAACATGTGGATTACAAAAACAGTTCACAATTTCGCCTTTAAATTACATTACAGTTCGATTACTCACAACAAGCTATTTCAAAGTTAAAATTGATATTACGTTCTGTAAAAATATGCCCAAATTTAACCCAGAAAGCGGTTAAATCCAGACGCCAAGCATAATTTAGCGCTTATATAAAACTGCAAAGACTGAGAAGAGAAATCAGTTTTATTAGTTCAAGCTATATTACTGCCACAGTCTGCCAGATATAATGCTACTTTGAACAGTGAATCGGAAAATGAGTTTCAACACGAATTGCGTACTAGTAGAAATGGATTTTCGCCAATTGCCGCATTGCTTAGCTTACACGTGTGGGCTACGTATCGCTATGATGAACAGTATTCAAATTCTACATCGTGTTCTGTACGGCTACAACGAGCCGTGCGCGCAAGATGTCGTTCCTATATTCGACTACTAAGCCTACAACTACCTATTTGGCATTATGGCAAAGAAGAAAAAGAAGAGGAAGAAATGATTTAAAGAAGTTTAGCAATATCACTGTGTCAATGTCGTAGCTCGTCTCACAAGAACTAGGATATTTTTATAGGAAATGATTGCTCTTTCGCCATGCAATTTTGTTGTAAATTTTGTCGAACCGCGTTAATACGAAATAATGTTTTGTTCTGTAACGTTTTGTGCACACCAAAAGTAGGGAGACAACGTTCGCTCTCTATTTCAGACTTAACCATAACTTTTGTGGTTCCTCATTTCATTGCCCACAATTTGCAGATCGTTGTGTAGGGCAGAAAAACCGAGGAGCCAATCAAGATGGTGAACCCGAAGGGTATCCGGCGCGGTACGCGCTACATGTTCGCCCGCTCCTTCCGCAAACGAGGTGTGGAGCCCCTTTCGACTTTCTACCGCCAGTACAAGCGTGGCGACATCGTTGACATCAAGGGCAACGGCGCCTTCCAGAAGGGTATGCCCTTCAAGGCCTACCACGGCAAGACTGGTCGCGTCTTCAACGTGACCAAGCACGCCGTCGGTGTCATCGTCAACAAGCGCGTCAGGTAATACTGCGCAGCAATATTGATATATGAACGTGCAGTTTTAGCGGAACTAAAGTACATTTTCTTTGAGGAATATATCCAGGCTGATTATTGTAGTGGAATCGTCCTTTTATACAAGAAGGCAGTCGAAGCTTTTTCAACTTATTTTGAAATTTAGTAGATTATTCCCGTTTTCATATTAGGAAACTAGGAAAACAATGAAGTTGGCCAATTTTGTCCTAGTTATGAGCGAAAGAAAACCTCTCAAGTTAAGGTGGTTTGCGTGTTCAGTACACGATAATATTCGACTAGTGCAACTTATATGACCCGTTTCACCAGTAGATGTCTCAACTATCCATAATAAATCAGAATAATATCAATATCTAAAAGAGAGCAAAAAGAACAGAATAATACGTTATTTTGCCAGTCCCTTTTCGCCCATCACTTGTTATAGTGAAGGGAAATTGCATCTTCAAAACGCACTTGGCCATTCGTACAATACCTGTGCTGTGCTATTCTGCTAATCTTTGTGCAATGTGATATTTTTATTGTGGTCAAACCATCATCAAAATTTCTTCGTTAGTAACAACGCGGTAAAGAGAACACGGTAGTAAAGGGCAGAGTAGAGTTGGTTTGATTCGTGCGACGTCAGAAATCCACAGTGCAATTACCAAGAATTAACCACCATTTGTTAAGTAATTCTTGGTAATTGCACTGTCAGTTTTGGACATCGCACGAATCATGTCAACTCTGTTCAGCCTTATAACGATGAGAACTGTGTACCAATCATTGTGGTACCAATGCTCATTTTTAGGCCTACCGCGACAGTTCGGCAAAAATAGACATTGGAGCGATAGAATGAATTTACACTATGTTTTATGCTTGCCAATTACATAAACATTAAATTAAAAAAGATATATCGCTTTATTCTGTCTTCTCGCTAATGATTTTCGTTGTGCGACAACGCTCGTTTCGTTTCACGCGTCAGCCTTTTCGTTGTGTGACCAAAACTTGTTTTTTTATTATTGACAAAGATATTTTGACTACAGATATTATTAGTATATGTCCATTCATGTAATCTGAAGAGCAAATATCAACTGCTTAGCACCGAATTATCGTTCGCTCTTGTTCCTATTGGACTATTTTAAAACCAGTCCTCATGAGTTATACCAAATCATGCAATTCAACCTTCTTGATAATGTATAGAGCTCGAACAAAACTTCATAGCGCTTTGGTTATGAATAAAAAACAATAATAGTAAAAGTGTCATGCTACTTGGGTTTAATTGACAGTCAATAAACGCCCAGTAGCGCATGTTATTTGTGTTTAATGAAACTAAATCAATAGCATCGCTGTTTAGGACGCGAATCATCCCTAAGCACATCAACGTTCGAGTGGAGCATGTGCGACAGTCCAAGTGTCGCCAGGATTTCCTCAACCGCGTCCAGGCTAATGAGCAGAAGAAGCGCGCCGCCAAGGAGTCGGGTGTTCCGATTGACTCGAGCGAACTTAAGCGCCGCGTAAGATTTTGTTTCTGTTGCGGGGCCTCGTAAGCAAAGACTCCGAATGCCGTCTCCCTCACAAATGGTTTTATCGCCAGTGAAATCTGAACAAGTGCTGGAATTAGCTTCGCGTTCGTTTGGCATGTACAGCTTGGCAGATAACGGTCAAGAATGACTGTATCTGTCTGGCTATACTTATAATGAAAATTTCAGTTTTGATGTTAAACTGTACCAATGATGTTTTCAACGATATTTTAATCCCACAAGAATAGTTTAATGTTTATATTTAGTTTTTTGTCGTCTTTGAACTTAGAACTTTCCCCACGGCTGACTCATTTATTTCGAAATAATGATTCGCTCGGAAGTGACTAATAGTGCGCATTTTAGCCCGTGGAGCCGCGCAAGGCGCACATCGTACGCACGAAGTCGAACGCTGTGCAGCCGTTGGCACCGGTCAAGTTCGAGATCGTCGCTTGATTCATTCTAGGAAGTTTCTGGCACATTTCGTTGTTGAATTATCGTGCATTGAGCAAATGAATAAGATTTGTTGCGTTTGTCGACGTCACTCAGTCACATCGTACAATGACGCGTACACAACTGATTCATCCGCAGGCAGCGCGGCGCTCGCCCCTGTTACTTGCCGGTTTCCGCGCACCCCCTACGCACGTATATAAAATATAGCACGCAGTAACGCTCTGTGTCAGTCGAGGAAAGTCTCGTTCTGCACTACGTATGTATCCCAACCAACAACCTTCTAACGCACCGCGGCCGATTGGATTTGAGGTGAGTGTGTTTTGTCAGCGACCTGTTTTTCACCTATACGCTTGCGTATATCTTGGCCTATAGATTTCTGTTTTGAGCTTGAGGTAGACGCTTGTTTTCAGAGTATGAGTTATTCCGGCGGTCAACCTCCGTATCCGCAGCAGGGCGGCGGCTATCCTCCAGCTGGCTACCCCGCTCAGCAACCGGCTGGATATCCTGCTTACCCTGTTCAGCCAGGCGTGTTCATCGAGCAAATGGACGACCCGCACGGTTTACTCGGGCAATATCGGGACGCTCGGTCGAAGTGCGTGCTCGAGCGGCCAGGGCAGACGTCACTTGCAGACCGAAGCCGGCACCCTCGGCCGCCTACTGGCCGGCCGACGGAGCAATCGAGGCATTACTGCCGCCAGGACTTCCGCTTAATTCAGTTAATATTACAGCGCCGTCGGTCGTCCGCTAGCCCGCCCCGCTCTTTCTCTGCTCCTTCCTATCAGTGCACTCGACTGCCTCCTTCCTGACTAGCCGGCTCATTCGCTCAACGGCGTTATGAAAACGTTGTGGGAACGCTGGACTGCACTCACCACCAGACCGAAGCCGCTGGTCTGGTGGGCTCGACTCAATTCCACTCGCGTCACTGCCAACGATTTTTACCTGGCGCAATTCGGTAGTATCAATTTGCCATGATCTAGAAGATATTAAGAAAATGGGTATGCATATATTGCTGCGCGATCCTGTGAAGATTTCTTATGCTAACGACAATTGGCAGGTCTTTGATGCCTGAGAGGATATCGAATGAAAATCGGATGCAATTTTGACGTCCACATATGCTGATCAAGTGAATCCAATGGCGTACTCTGGAGACGATACTCTACTGCTACGGTTTAAGAAGAAGATATGGTGATAGGAAATTTGCAGTCGTTGAGAAGAATATTGAGAGACTATAACTTCAATCTGTCGTTTAAAAATAAATCTTCTTGACAATATGAAATCAAAGTACAACAGTCTGATAGTGCCTTAATGTGGCGAAATGGTAGTGATTAGGTGACACTATTTGCCGGATACCAGCGGCCGCCTGGTAGTTTGGGGCAAAATTGGGGGCACGTGTTTGCAGTGGCGCGATACGAAGGCGAACGGGGACGCGGCAGAGAACGGTGAAAAGATTGACAAAAGCGAGCGAAAGAAGATGAAGAAGACGACACGGTGGTGAGTATTTGCCGATTTGGCGATGGCGCTGTCGGGGACGGGCACGAGTGACGACGGCCTTGACATTCGACCGACCGCAGTCGGTTTTGTGCGTACCGCTTGACACAGTTTGCGAGCACGCGTTTCGCCCACTTTCGGCCGGTCCGGGCCGCGACACCGGCCCACTTGTCCGTCCCCTCACCAGCCGACCGAAACATCTCAGTCGTCGGCATGGCCCGTCGTCTCCTGCTCGCCCTCGTCGCCCTCATACATCTGGTCATCGCCCCACCCCCCTCGCTCAACCGACCCGACCTCGTCAATCATCACACCTCTGCTAGTGATCGCTTTCAGCGCGCCTCTCACGCCGAACAGAGCTATGCTATCGATCTCGACAATGAAGACACCGCCGAAGACGATCTCAAGTAAGTGTCGCTTAGCCGGAGGGCGCAGTTGTGCGATAAGGTTGCGCGCACAGTCGACAAGTGAAGGATGGGGCTTTCAGCCGGGCGGAAGCCACTGTAGTAAAGTAGGAATTCACTGGCCTATTTTTGAATGGACGTTCTAGGTGGTATTGCTCCTGTCTCGTAACTCGCTTACGCAACAAAAATGAGGCAAATTTGCAATGTTACTTTGCAGAAACTTTCAATTGGAAACACTTGAAAATGAATCACACGAATCATCGAATCAGCAGGAACAGCAACTAGAGGACATCATAAATGAACGGCGCTGTCACAAGGCGGGCATTGAAGACAAGCATGCGCGAGCTAAGCGATATGGTAAGTGGTCGACTTGAGCAAGTTGAATATACGCACACTTTCTGTTCAGTGACGAACGAGTACAAGTGGTTGTTCACCAACCTGAGATGGAAATTGCGGGATCCGTATCATCTGTTCAAGAAAGAAGGCGACTTCGAAACAGTCAGGTGCGTTCCACTTTTCTCGTATAATGAACGGCAAGAATGTGGAATGACAGCGATTTTTTGAAGACAAACTTTGGCGCACGCGCTAGACATGTGGTCCAGGGCGTCCGACGGCCAGCTGACCTTCGACGATGTGACGGATTCGAACGCGACGGCCGATCTCGACATGTTCTTCGCCCGCTGGGACCACGGCGACCACGAGCCGTTCGACGGCAAAGGCGGCATCGTCGCCCATAGCGGCTATCCGATGGAGGGCAAAGTCCACTTTGACGCTTCAGAACTGTGGACGATCAACGGCAAGAATGGCATCGATCTGCGATATGTAAGTGCTTCCGTATCGCTTCGATTTACAAGAGGGGGGGGGAAGATAAAAAACATCCCTGGACGACCTCGGCGGAATACGAAAAGTACGGGTTGCGCCACGTTTGCAAATGTAAAATGAGTCTGTAATCATGGGAATCGGAGAAAATACTGCACATGTTCTTGAAAAAATTCGAAATTCGAATGACATGTGATCGACGAGTGGAAGGGAGATAGCGCCAGAAGGGCATGCGTCTTCGCCTCGCGATGCGCAGCAGCAGCATATCATGCCACAGCGTGAGTACTGTGCAGGTGACGCTTCACGAGCTGGGTCACGCGCTTGGACTGCGCCATTCGGAGGAGAAAGGCGCCATCATGCATCCCATCTACCGACGGGCCGACCACCGACTCGCGCTCGCCGAAGACGACATTGACGGCATTCGCGCATTGTACCACTCGGCTGGTATGTGTGTACTTTGTTCGCGCAATCATTTGCAAGCGCCAAAAATTCACCACGCTCGTGCTTCAGACAGCCAGCAGGGCCTATAGCGCTCGAAAGGCGGTTGTGTCGGCCCATTGATCGACCGTCTATCTGCACCTTCTTCATACACCTGATCTGATTCGTCACACTCCGGTTCGATGCAGCTACTTTGGTGTCTCATTTAAAGTGTACAGTCAGCCGTGTGTTGGTCATGCTTGCTCATATACCGCGCTACCTATGTACAAAGACGTACGCAGGAAAGAGAGAGAGAGACAATGAATGTATTCAATAAGTATCGCTTCTAATAGAATTCTGATTTGGCAGTTCTGTGAGTTCACGATAAATGAAAATGACGGCGGAGACTTAGGCGATGCCGAGTCGAGCGGTGCGACAGGCGGATGTAAGGTAGAGCGCGGCGTCGGCGGCGAGCACTCCCTGCAAAATATGCAAATTGACACAGCGAGCAAACCGAGTCGCACCGTGATCGCAGCCATGCGGTTACGCCAACCATCATAGCCAATGTTGGCCGGCGGCGCGTAGGAGTGGTGGTCCCACTGGCTTTCAAACATTTTCACGCAGTCGTACAGTCCGACCGCTACGCTAATGAGCAGAAACACGGTCGCCACCGTGTTAAAACTGAGCTCCTAAACAGCGATTAAGATGGTAATCATCGACCGTGGACATTTTGCGAACGAACGATCGGCGTCCAGGGCAGCGCGTCCGTGCCCCGATGCACATCGAAATAGTAGAGCAACAGCGTGAGCGATGTGAGCACAATCAGCAACAGCGCACCAACATAGATGACGGTGTACAAGCCCCACTGGATTCGCCCGTCCGTCAGCAGTATCACCGCCACCAACGAACACACCTGAATCATCGATCACTTTTAGTCGGGCACCATGGGCGCTCGCTTACGATTTGAAGCCATTTAAGAATGGAGAGCGTTCGTACGCACCACAGCACCGAGTTGGCCATAATGTTGTTGGACGATCGTCGAGCAAGCGACCGACCCACTCAACGCGACGGCACGCGTTTAACTCGCCTCTCTTCTCTATGCCGTTCATTTTGAACATATGTCACACTTTGAGCCAAAAGCGTTGCCAGCATCGCTGTTACACTGAGAGTGCGGAGAAGCGGGAGGAATTCTCATAGTCGACGCGACTGAGCGCGAAAAACAACTGGAAGCAACGAACAACTTACCCCATGGAGTGATATCGAATGAAAACATTTGCCAACCAATCAGCCCTTCAATGGGCAGCTCGGACCGTATTCGCCGATAGCTGACCCCGTGAGGGACTGACGAGCGCAGCACAAGGATGGGACGAAGGAAGAAGCGTCGAATGAAGAGCGCTCGAGCGCGCCTGTTACAAGTACGACCGCCGCACTATAGGACAATGTGCGCTTCGACTGAATGGTCGTCGGCGGATCGGCACAAATGGACTGAGATTGAGTCAGACGACCAACGGTCAGCCGGCAAACAAGTGGCGCGCCCAGCACCACGACGTCACAGCTATCTGTCGACGACCACGCTACGGCCGGCGCCGGCGAGCAAACTGCACTCGCTGATAGCGGTCGGGCCGTCGTCCATGCAGCCGTCTTGTGCGTGAGCGTTGGACGGCCCGACGCGGCCCAGGTGTGCGCAGAATAATCGGAGCTCGACTGGCCGACCGACGGAACGGCCGGCTATATAGGGACGACGGGCGAACGACGCTAGCCGCCGCCGGCCACCCGATCCACCTAGTCTCGCATTGCACAACGAACGGCGATCGCCGAAACAAAAACCCGAAGCCGACCGAAATTGCGCCCGGACCGAAAGCGGAGACTGCGCGGTAAACGGTCGACGATTCAAGTATGCGGCCGGTTAGCAGCGGCGTCGGCTGAATAATCGCGCCGGCAGAGATAAGATTCGACGGCGCCTCCATTCAGGCGGGCGCATTCCGGCGTCCCGACGAACCGTCGCTCTTTATGTCTCTGAACGCGGCCGCCGTTGGAAGAGCAACAAGAAGCGTCACTGTGCCAATGTTAGCCAACGAGAAAGAAATCATAGCATCATCATCATCGAAAACGATCAATCAACAACGACAAATGTGCGCGACAAACATCGGTGTCAAGGGCGGGGGGCGAGGCCAATTTCACGGGTTCAATCTTCGGCTTCTTGACTCCTTCGCACGCACGCCGCAACCCTCTTCTTGAATTCGGGAAAGCTCTCGCGCTGCATCTTCTGAAACGCATATCACATCATCATCACTCATTCAATCGTCGTGTAACGGTAAACTGCTTCCCCGCGTTGCGTTCATGTTTAGCCCAATGAACATGAACCGAAACGATACAATGGATTAGTATATCTAGCCAGAACCTGATCATTCAATGGCATAAAGACATGTTTGTTCGTGCAACGTTACAGTTACACGCTCGGGCTTTGTTTACTGGTGCCGGCTTGTACGACTCGATCACAACTTCGGTGTCGCACCGCTCTGCCGTATTCGATTACAAAACGGTCTACCGCTGTACGCGCGTAGGGCGTAGGCGCATTGGTCAGCGAACAGTTTCGTCGACGATAAATGCCAAGAAATCGTTCCATGTCACTTTATGCAAACGCATTGTTCCAAGCGACCATTTTCATTTTATCAATGTTAACTACTGTGACAGGGCGGCTCAAAGAAGTGCCTTTGATCAAGGCAAAAGAGCGAAAGAAATTGGGATTGAATGAACAACGCAGCAATGAGTATAAACTTACAGCGGCATCGACGTTAGCGGGAGACTCATAGTTGGGATCGGCGAGCATCGAAATGACGGATCTGAAATGGAATAATGCAATTTGCGGCGCAATCAATTCGTCCAAAACTTACAGAAGAATGGTTTCAACGGTGTGGACGGGCAGCCAACGCTCTTCCGGCTTTTCGTAGCCCCAGCGGTCATCGCCTGGCTCGTGTAAAATTGAAATACACACGTGTCCTTCCTTGTCAACTAAAAATCATACTGTAAGAGGGAGAGACATATTTGTTGGCATCAACTTTGCGTGTTTTCGATGCTCGGTGGCGCGTCGTAAAGTGACGTTAGCCAATTACTTGCCTAAAGATATCACTACGCAAGCTGCTAGCTTGATGTACCCAAATCGCATGTCGTCAAACATATTGACATGATCTCCGCACGCAAAGAACTATCCAGATTTAAAGTAATAGAATAAGTTATGCGAAACAAACAGTATATATTATCAAAAAATGTTGGCAGCTTGTTACTTAACGCTGTGCTGCTGTAGATGGGGGATGTTGGAGATGGATGGGGCACGCGCGAGCTTGCAGGAAAGTGCATCGCGTCGAGTCGAAAGAGCTCTAAAGTAGAGTATTTCAGAATTGGGCTGCAACAGCGACTGAAAATCGAGTAAGAAGAGTGGCTGGCCGCTTAGATACTTGCGTGTATGATGTCGGATTGCTAGCAGCGTAAACTGCGTTATTCACACGATTAGGCGCCGTTTTTGAATCCTGATCGATCGTCGCGATGACAAAGGATCGTCTAAGCGCGCTGAAAGCGGTTCGTTTGCACATTTGTGTGTGCATTTAGAAAAGAACAAGGAAACAATTTGACGATTGCAGGCGCAGTCCGAGGATGATCACGAGGACGACGTCGCAGCTGCCGTTGAAGGCAGCAATTTTATGGAAGAATTCTTCGAGCAGGTAGGCGGTGGTCGCATTTTGTTCGCTCGGCCGCTTCGACCCTGGACGCGCATCGGCCAATCTTGCACGCGCCGCCGCCGCTCGCGTCGCCCGTATGGTTCTGCCACTTGGGTGCAATCTAATCTCCGCTGAGCTGACGAATCCGTCAACTTTATCAGCGCTTCCGGTTAGGCGCGAGGTGGCCGGTGGGCGCTTCCACGCGCGCGTGAATGACCGATCGATTAGCCGAATGACCGTCGTAGTGCCGTAGTGCGCGAGTGGTCGCCATTAGCTGGCGCGTGTACGAACAATTATCTGATTTAGACGGGCGCATGAATATACAAACGCTCGTCGAGCGAGTGCGATTTGAGGCGGATGGGGGGGAAGGGAAGCCGCCGCTACCGGCCGCGTGCGGAGTTGTGGCCGACCGATATCGATCATGGAGTGCGGGTCGGGACTCCGCGGCGCGGGCGCCGTGCCGCATTGATTCCCGCCGGTGGTCTGTGCTGCGGGGAGGGAGCGGTCATGTGGTCCGGGACGGAGCGACGGCAGCTTCTTGTTAGCGTCTGTTTGTCGTTGCACACACCGGCCGAGAGGGCATCGTTACATGATGATGACGTACGATTTGCTCACCTTGCTAGTCGAGACTCCGCACTGACTCAATGTTTGTTCGGCGACCGCGCTCGCTCTCACAACGGCGAACGGCGTCGGCTAATGCGCACGCAATTTGTATGTGACCATGCCCACTGCTGAAGTGGGGGTGATCGTTTCGGCGGTCGCGCGACCCGCCCCTTATGAGCTAGGTACACTATTGCAAAATGCACTGTTTCGCAATCGCAGAATGTGACACCGGGGATGAATTCAAACTCATTTAATGCAATTATTCAAACATAATGCGTTTTAAAGTGGTATAATAATGGATCGGCTTCATATCGCGTACTTAACCCGAAGTCACACTTGACGCGCTATATCCTTAAAGTAAGACTTATGAACGCGAAAGTACGCGATATGAAACTGACGGAATGAGACTGAGAAGACGAAACGCGATTGGGGTTAGACGGGGCGGTTGTAGCGGTCGGTGTCATTGACGACGGGCTGGCTATAGGCCATGGGCGAAGGGAGTGGTGACGGTGGCGTGTTGCAGGGCGAGATGGTCGATCGGATCGAGTACAACGTGGATCACGCCAAGGAGTTCGTCGACCGGGCGGTGGCGGACACGAAGAAGGCCGTGCAGTACCAGAGCAAGGCGCGACGGGTGAGTATCGAGACTGAGTCGGGCTCTTGCAGGGAGACGTGATCGATCGCATCGAGTACCACGTTGAGCAATCCGTCGACTATGTCGACAAGGCCAAAGCTGACGCTCGTCACGCCGTCAAATATCAATCCAAAGCTCGTAAAGTAGGCTCCTTTTGGGAGTGGGTGATAGGGTCTATCTCTCTTTTTTGTCCTCGTCGTCCTCGCGCTTCCCCACGCCGCGGTGTGCAAATCTTCAACAAAGGTGTCGGTGTTTCATGCACGATCCTCACTCACTTTTTGTTTGTTTATTTATTGTTTCTCTTTTTAATCCTTTCTTTTCGCACTTTGCATGCTCTGTCGCGTCGATTGCAGAAGAAAGTTTGTTTGATCGTCATCGGCATCGTCGCATTGGTTATACTAGTTATTGCGCTCATTATCTTCATCAGAGAAGAGACATCCAAGAGCAGCTAACAAACAACACTGTACCGGCACAATGCACGAACCGTTTCGTTACACTTTCACTAGAACTTCTTTCTTTGCTCGCCGCTACCTCGATGTTGCAATTGTCGCATGTTTGGTTCTTTGAATGGCGATCGGTAGCTCGATCGATTGCAGAAGAAAATCTGTATAATCGTCACCGGCGTCGTCGTCCTCGTACTTATTATCGTCGCGATCATCATCTACTTTTCCGTGGCCAACAAGCAAGCTGCTGGATAGCTTCGATCGCCGCTCAACTACACCATTTCTGTTTTTCGCGTGTACAAAGGTGTCTTGTTCGTTCACTTGTGCAATTAAATTCTATTCGTTTATGCTCATATCACGAATGCCGACTTCTGAGTTCTACGAGAACAATAAACTTGGCCACGACCACTTATTCGTTCGTTTTACGTCCGCCGCCGCTGTACAGCAGTTGACGACTTTGTTTTCGCCACTCGACGCGCACGTACATGTTCAGTGTCGGTGTGTTGGTGCCTGTGATGCCGACTTTTGTGTTTTGTGTCGTTCAATGTGTCGCCAGCACGGCCGTAGTTGACTGTGTTGTTGCAGAAGAAGATCCTTGTCGTCGTCGCTGGCTTCTTACTGCTCGGTCTAGTCATCTTTCTGCTCGTCTTGTGGTTGGCGCCCTTGTTGAAGTGATTCCATTGTGCACCCCCATGCACAGCGCACCAAAGTGATCGTGTGTGTGTGTGTGTGTGGTTATTCGTTTTAACTGCGTTCTAGATTGCGACGGGTCAGGTCGGGTGCTGGTTTGATCCGAGTTATATTTGCGCAATGTCTTGAACCCAGCCTCTGTTTTTTTGATATTCGAGAGATATGCCGTCGGCTAATAATATGGGGTATTATTGTGTGTGTGAACTGTTGGTGATGGGCCGACGGATAAAGTGTAAAATAAGAGATGCTCAGAGAGTGAAGTGGCATCTCGATTCGAACGGTAGCACGTCGCCTAGAGCGCTCATGGATGTTTGATTGATTCGGCGGCGACTGCGCGCCTGTTGGCTTCGTTTCGTGTTTTGTGATCGCTTGCATGGTGGAGTAGGAGTTAGCCGATTGAACAGGCGTGAGCGTATGGCGAAAACGATTTCAGAAGAAGATCATGATTATCATCTGCGTGGTCATCCTGATCATACTATTGATCGTCGTCGTCGGTCCGATGCTGCCGCTGCCGTTCTGAGCATTGCCAACGATTGAGCGGCCGCTCGCTGTCTGTGTCTATTCACGTTGGTGGAGCGCGACAGTAGATGATTGATCATTTGTGGCATAGTGTCAATTAGATTGTTGTTGCTGTATTTGCTCCATAGCTCCAGGGCGTTCCTAGCTCCGTTCCCTCTTTTACTCAACCACTGCTACTGTAGCCATTTGACGGTTGTGTCATCGATGGATGATGGCTTGTTCGTTTTATAGCGTGTTGCGGCCGGGTTGATGCAATCGAGGACTACCGTAGTTTCTGCCAGGTGGCCGTTGTTTCTCGAATCAGTCTGTATTCTTCTTTCACAATCGCTTTTGGAAATATCCTCGGTTTCTGATAATTACTGCCACACAGGGATCCTTAGCAACCTTTGCGAGGCTTCTCTGAGTGTTTCACCGTTGAAGAATGTCCGGTTTGATGAAGTGGCGGCGATATTCATTTCGTATCGCTTTGCCGTCGTCGCCTTCTCACTACTTTATTCAATCGCTCCGTGTGTTGTGCGACACGTTTGATAATATATATACATTCCTGGTATTCCTGGATCGTCACCATTTCTCTCTGGAATGCATTCACCGTTTCTGTTGTTAAGGCTGGTCATCATTTGAGGGCTTGAATCTCTTCATGTAACATTCCGTTTCCATCCCGACGATATCTTGTTGCTTGCTATCTTCGACTGTAGATTTGCCCCATCTTTTTGTTTAGCTTCGGAGACTCGATCGTTGTCAGTTATGCGCTGAGTACGGATAGATGAATTGTATTTGTTGCTGTATTTGTTACTTTTTATTATCTCGATACGACACCTGGATCTGTGCGTGTACACAGCTCGCAATATGCAATTCTTGCGAAAACAAAGGTTCAATAGTTGCATTTTAATCTGGTCGTTATGAACTAAGTCGTGCGATTGCTTGAGTTCGATAGGTCTGTGTAGCCGTGGTTGAGCTCGCCAATGTTTTTGCTCTTTCGATGGGCTTTGTTGATTTTGTGATTTCAGAAGAAGATCTGCATCATCATATTCGTCGCGGTGCTGCTCGCCGTGTTAATCCTCTTCTTGGTGATTTACTTTTCTAAGTAGTCCGTCTGTACTTTTCTCTTTGTTCACTTATCGACGGCCGTACCAAAGCGCGGCAAAGCATATTGTTTTACTTTTGTTGTGGTCATAATATTAGTACGCGAGTATACTATATGTGCGAATATGTTGTTGTGCAATACAGTACACATTTGGTGTGGCCGATCGCATTGCTCTTTTTTTTCGTTCCGCCTCTCGCCTTATTTGACACGTGGCCGTGCACGCGCTCGTAATTAGAGTCGTCGTCGTGATCAATGACGAGGCGAAGTAGGCCGCCTGCGACGTTGATCTTTTGGCAGTTTTCGGGTGAGCAGAGCCACAAGAATGGGAGAAGGTGGTGCGACCTGGAGTGCGGCATTGGCCACAGGTCGGATGGAGAGACGATGATGCGTCTTTACGCGTTCGTTATTCGTCCGGGTCGCATCGGCCAGGAGGGACGAGGGACGACGGCCGACGGCGCGTCGCGCTAATAGCGGCGCGCGTCCTCCGCAGTCACTTCTCGGCCGTGATGATCGGTTGTCGGACGTTGCTGGACGTCGCGTGCCGCGATCTGGCCGAAAAGCTGGGACGCATCGTCGCCCGTTCGCCGAGCTGCTTCATCTTGTTACCGCTGTGCGCCGTCTGCGCCGCGCTCTTCCCCTTCGTTAACGGCTTCATCGGCGCGCTGGGCTCCCGTTCGGGCGCTGGCGCCATTCATTTGTTCACTCCGGAGTTCAGCGATTGCACGCTAATTCGCGACCGTATACAAGCGCTGTTCCCCGACGGCGGCTACTTTGCCGACCGAACGCTGCTGGCGCCCAACTTGCTGATCGCCATCGTCGAAGCCGCCGATAGCAGCAACGTGCTCCAGCCGGCCATCATCGCCGAGTACGAACGGCTGCGACGAGAGCTCGAGGGAATAGTGGTAAGTCGTGGGCGTGCCGTCTATCTGCCAATAGTTCGACATGTCGCCTACACATTGATAAGCGGCAACAACTGCCGACTCTTCTTCACTAAAATACCAATTGGAATGGTATCAAATACAAGTATGCATAACAATAAACATGTGCTACTACGAAAGGGGCGACCGTCGTACTATTGGAAGAAAAACGAAGTTTTTGGCGGTCCGTTGAAGTCAATTGATTGTTGTCGCGTAGGTGGAGGAGGACGGCAGTTCATACAACTATCTGTCGCTGTGTGAGAATGTGGCGTACAGCATGCACTGTCGTCCCGATGCGTTTCTCACTCTGACGGAACTATGGAATCGAACATGGATATCGAAAATGACATACCCGCTAATAAACATCACAATCGGACCCCTGCGACGCGCGCAGAATATTGGACCTCTTTTTGGCGGAGTGGAATTGAACGACCAAGGAGAGGTCGAGTACGCTCGGTTCGTTCGGTTAATATTCAACCTGCCGCCGACGGTGGGCGCGAACGTGATGGACAAGTACGAGAAGGCGTGGACGGATGGAGTGAACGCCTTCTCTTCACCGACCATCGTAGCGCGATCGTGGAGCTCCCGCCAGTACGACCGCGACATGCGAATGATCGGCGTTCGAACTATGCGGTATGTCACAGTTCATTCGTAGCCGACGATTTATACCTTTTATTCATTTCAGACTCGTTCCGTTGCTGTTGCTAGTGATTACGCTGTTTTCGGTGGGCACGTCGGTGATGCGCGACCCGGTGCTGAGCAAACCGCTCCTCGCGTTGAGCGGAGTCATATCGGCCGGACTAGCGATTGTTACTGCGCACGGACTGCTGTTTGTCGTCGGCGTTCCTCTCATCCAAATCGCCCTAATCACTCCATTTCTCGTTCTATGTAAGTCAATGAAACGATTGACCAACTGCACGCACAGAGCTTCACTGGCTAACTCAGAATGTGAAACTTTGGCTGTCCGTTACAAACGCTCACTGACGGAGACCAATTGTGCCACTTCATGTAGTTCTATTGTCCAAACTATTTCCTGCCATTGCATTCATTACTCATGGATGGCGTTTCAGCGATCGGCATCGATGACATGTTCATCATGATCAACGTCTGGCGGAAGACCAACACGCGGCTGTCGGTCGAGGACCGAATGGCGTGTACGTACCGCGAGGCGGCGGTGGCCATTCTGTTAACGAGACTGACCGACGTCGTCGTCTTCATGGTTGGCGTTTGGTCGCCATTTCCGGCCGCTCGCATATTTTGCATCCACTGCTGCGTGTCGATTTCTGCCGTTTTCATCTTCCAAATAACTCTCTTTGGTGCGTGCATGGGATTGGACGGTGGTCGAGAAGGCGCCAATCGGCATTGCTTGACCATGAAGATTGTGCAAGAGAAAAGTAGGTATTTTTTTGTCTTGCTATGCCATGACGGATTGCGTAGATGAAATGCGTATTGGTTCTGTAAACTGCTGGGTAACGAGAGTTACATTGTTTTGCATTGTTTTGGGTAAAGCAGTGAGACTGCGTCCCGAAGCCCCCCGTTTATCTATTCGTCCACACTCTCATCACATATTCATCATATTCTTATTCACGACAATTTTTTTCAGAAAAACCACACGCGCTGCAAGCATTAACTGCTCGGCCGTGTGCGGTGGTTTTTTTCAAAGATTTTGTAGCACCGTTGTTCGATTATACCACAGTACAACTGGTGATCATCGGAAGCTACATTTTTTATGTAGCTGGAGTGGTGCTGCTTCTGGAGACCAAAGTTGAGCAAGGACTGGAACTGTCTTCTCTATTACCGGACGACACAAAGACCTATGATTATTTGAAAATTTACGAGCGTTACTTTGCAACGTACAGCACATCGCTCGAGGTGGTGATCAGCAATCAAATTGACTACACCGATTACGGTACACAGGTGGCGCTGATGGAAGCCATAACCCAATTTGAGAACACGCCGTTCACTCTAACTGCCGACTTTTGGCTGCGCGACTTTCTGTACTTTACTGGCGACCGTTCGTCGATATCGTCACCAGAGTTCCACACACTGTTAGCCAACGGCTTCCTGAAGAACGCGCTGTTCAGTCACTATGCTGCGGATATGGTGATGATGCGGGCGCCCAGCGGCGACGTCTATATTAATACCAGTCGATTTTTCATTGGACTGCGCAACGTCGACCTTAACAGTCGATCATCGGCCATGCGCTTTAATGCCGGTGTGTTCGCTCTGCTCGCCGCGTGGGACACGCGACTGGATATCATCTCGAGCATCACCATCCTGCTCAGCATCGGCTACTCGATCGACTTCGGCTCGCACGTCGTCTATCATTTCATGTTCGTTCAGGGCGACGGATTCGTCCGTTTGTCGGCGTCGCTGGAGACGATGGCGTGGCCAGTGGTGCAGGCGAGCTTGTCGACGCTGTTCGGGGTAGCCTGCGTCGCTCCCGTCCACGGCTACGTCGCGCACACTTTTGTAAAGACAGTGTTCATCGTATGCGCAGTCGGCCTGTACCACTGTCTTCTGCTGCTGCCAGTGATACTTATTCGAACGTCCGACTTGTGCCGCCGCGGGGACCATAGGACGCCGACGAGGGGCATCATTAGCGCCTTCGAAGGGGCGCGAGCAGCTAGATCGACAGCGGTGGTGCGTCCGGTGCCGCAGGAGGCGGATGCGCTCAGAGCTGTGTGGGTGACGTGCGACGGACGATTATGCGACAGATGTCAGCCTGAGCTCGATTGTCATCAGCCCACCTGTGGCAAGGCTGTTTCTCTGCCTGACATCAGAGAATCTGCGTGTTAGCTCTTGTTCCTCTCCCTATGCGAGAGTTATTTTTGCCAACTTCTGCTCAGTGCAAACCCGAATGTTGTCATGGTGCGCAGGTGTATTTTTTAATTTGACTGCTGTTTTAAAGCCGCGACGAGCATTTATATCCCAAAAACTAAAAACGATCGGCGAATAAAATTTATTTGCACAACTGGGTTACAGATTGAGCCAAACGACTGCAACAACCATGGGGATTATTTGCTTTGACGAGAAAATGAACACTGAACCAATAATGTTTAATCGTCGAGTCCATCTATGTCAACTGCTTTGGTGAGGGCGCGAGAAGATTCCTCAAAACGTTCACCCTCGTCTAATCGCGAGTACCGTCGCACCCGCCTGTCGTCACCACACATGCCCGCCCTGTAGGCGCAGAGAGCGGTACAAGAAGCGCAGAAAGCCGCCAGCACAGCCAGGCTGATGGCCACGGCCACCTGAATGGACACGCCGAACGTCGACTCGACGTCGCGCGCCATTTTCCGCATCTTTTTCCGCCATAAGACGCCGTCGAACAATGTGCCAATGCCAGTGTTCGCTCCACCCAGCGCATCCTGGCCGACGGCGCACTGCCCTTCTTCCACTGCGCACACCTTCCGTGCGTTGGCAGTGTTCATAAAGTACCACTGCCATATGCCCAGTCTATAAGAGGATTGGAAACAAGACTATACACAAGGAATGCGTAGAGTAGAGAACAAACTCTTGCAGGACGTCCAAAGACATAGCGGCGCAGTCGGACTGAAGACAGTTGAGCTCGGCGGCTAGCGCTGAGCAGTCGTCGTCGCACTCATCGTGAGCGACGTTCCAACACAGCACCGAATTGTCCATTCGGCGCGTGAGCAGTCGGAAAAAAGGTCGTCCATGATCGTCCTGCTGAGCAGTCCGTATCTTAGTAGATCGGTCTGGCTGCTCGTATTGCCAACGTCGATTGCCGCTTTATTCGCGCAGAACTCGAAGCGTTCGATAAAGTCCTCTGGCCATTGGCATCCCAATATGTCTGCATTCTCCTTAGAAGTCACTTCTTCCGTTGTCCCTGTTGTCGTGCTTAAGGTTGATGTGGACGTAATGGATGATGTTTTGTTGTCAGCAGCTAAAGGACGTATCACTGCGCTGCGCACTTCTGTCATAACAGCCATAGTGCTAAATAACATAATATTATTGCCTGGTACATACCGGCACATGTATGAATGGGATTCTACTACAGTACATCTACCTCGAGCACGCCACTAGAAATCAAGAGTACACCGTAATCTTTTAGTGATAAAGAAGCAAAGGCGTTTGATGGACGGCTGCCATATACTTTTGCGGACAATTAGATAAGCTTAACGAACCGCTGTAGGAGAAGGAGAGAGAAAACGGCCGTCAGCAGGCGACGTGGATACATGGTGGTGGCACGCGGCCGGACCAGCGGAGAGCTGCGAGAATGGTACGTACGTGCGCTTCGGTACCATATAACATAAAGCGGTCGCGAGCGGCAGATATCCATCGTAATTGCGAATAGGCGCGTTTCGACGGCGCGCGGCGGCCGCTAATCGCACCGCTGTCGCTTTCAATCATAAACAATACGCTTGCTCAATTCGTGTTTTGTGATGCGCGACACAAACATACCATTTTTACTCTCATCATAGCCAACCGAATTAATAAGCGCTTTTGATCAATCGAGTTTATATAAACCATCACGCAGCACATGCTTTTTACAGCGGAACAGCGTCAGAAGGTCGTCGATAACGACGCGCTGACGCCACAATCAGCGAAAATCGTTGCTGCATTAACGTTTGGGTCAAAGAAGCGAAAGAGAAGAAAAAGAGACAAAAATGCACGAAAGAGAGCCACAACAGCAAAAATAAAACCCCATACACGTTGCTCGCAGGCGGCGTGTATGGCGGCGACAATCTTTCATGCTTACATCAATAACTGCAGCTTTGTATATGTAAAATTGCTCTTAACGACAAAAACCAAAAGAGGGGGGGGCAATTTTTGGGATAGCAAAGTGTCACAACGCATAAAAGCGAGCGCTCAATACGCAAAAATCGAATTTCACTTGTCAATCTGTACAGGTTTTACAGTCGTGCGGCAAGGGCGATCACGTGGACCGACCGGTGCGACGCACGCGCTTGCGCGGCGGAGGTCGGACGGCGGAATTGGAGGCGCCGGCTCCGGGTTCGGCCTTGACGGCGGAGCTGGTGGAGGGACCGGCTTCATCGGAGGCGCCACCCATGGAGTAGTCGGCGGGGGCGACGTCGCCGCCGGCCAACACGGACTCGAGCAGCTCGTTGGCCAACTCGCTGCGTTCGCGCTTTAGCTGCTTCCACTCGGCGGAACGAAGGACATCTTTGTGGTGCTGAGAAAGGAAACGCGTGCAAGCGGCCTTGAGCACCGGCGCCGAGTACGTGTCCGCGAACATCGCTGTCGTCGACACGTTCTTCGCGCTGATCGTCCGCGCCAGTCGCTTCTCGCATTGTTCCTTCAGTGGCAATATGGCGTACTTGTCCGCGATCGCCAGAATCTCCTCAGGGCACTGATCCACCAAATCCGTCGAACCCGTGTACATGAACTCGAGCATGGCGCGCACCTGCAAGTAACATCCATTTAGTCATGTCAAACAACAATATAATTATCGATATACTTTGTCATAAATTCTACAGTATCAATCGAAAAAGAGAAATTGACAAATTATGATAATGAAAAATGTCTCATTGGACAGGATTCGTTGCCAGCAATATTTATAATCGTCAGGCGGTCTGAAGCGGCCGCGAGCGCCTCAAGGGCTTCATAGAGTACACTGGTAAAATGTACCTCAGCAGATATCGCGAAAAATGATCAATATACACATATTGCTCATCATATATATTCTTGTCGTAAAATGTTCAAATGCGGTCATCATCAGTGCAACTCTAATCACCCCTTTAGCCGAGTTTATGCTTCAATGCGGCAGTGTGAGCAATGATGGAGAAAGATTAATTCTTGATAATTTGATACACCCAACGCACGGCGTCACATTGCAAGACGACGCAAAGTATTGTCTTACGGGTTCATAGCGTGAATCGGTTATGTCGATGATGCCGTTCTGCGCTTCGATCATCGACTCCTGAGCGAACATCGAACGGAATACTTCGCTGTGTTGACCGAGAATGCATCGATGCGCCTTGAGCAGTTTATTGCCGACCTAAACAAAGTGTTCTGCTAGATATTCATTCAAACCCACCCACATTTCCACCAATTATCCTCTACACAGCATTTTATCAACATTCGGGCAATTCCCAACCCTCATTTTTACCCAAGCACTGATAGCATGCAGCTGCGTCTTCGAGCGTTTCAGGAATTGCACGATTATAAATTGCTAATGGGTGATTAGTCAAGGACTGAGCAGTATTATCGTGCATCGATCGTCACGATTTCTGCGATCAACTATCAGGCATAACGATGAAATCATTCATGCATTTTTGATAACTGAACGCAAATATCGTAAATAGTGACGTAACACGAAAACGCTTCTCAGCCATGTAAAGGAAAGGAGCGCGCTATCGCTTCTTTTCTTAAAATACAGGCACATAGTGCGCAATAACAAAGGGGTTGCGAAATAAGTGCGTTGAAGATAAGAGAAAAACGTGCGTTACGCAGCGTATTGCCGAAGCAAAGAGCGATGGTAACTGACTTTGATGCAACAATCAGTGAAGAGTTCGCTGTCGAGCATTTCCCGCAGCGAGTCGCGCAAAGAGATCTCCACTCGCTCCTCGAGCTCTTCGGCGTCCACGTCGACCGCCTGCTCCACTGAGATCTTCGAGCCAGGCGGAAAGTATTCCACTTCGCAGATCAGCAGCAATGAACCGTCCGCTTTCAACGCGGCTACCATCTTATCGCGTGTTACCTTAAAATTCACTCATGTTTGCTCATATATAGTCAGTTTTTTTCTTCGCCCTACCTGAAACTTTCCGCGACCTTGTTGATGAGTAAAATCTTTGGTGTCGCGACACACGCTCACTCGCTGGCCGTTGGTGTCCAAGGCATATATTTGGAATTCGGTCATGATCGGATCTTCGCCTCGCTAAAAACATCAATATTACAGAGAGGAAGTCCCCATCGTCACATTCTTAGATCACTGAGCGTATCACTCTGACCACTCCCCAGCTGCTGCGATCAAAAATCATTGCATAATACTTGTAAACATACAAAATTAATGAGGCAAAGATTGAGCAGAGATATCTTAGATCGTAGCGATAAATGATTATAAACTACTAATTACCAATAATTCATAATTTCACAGTTGTTCTTAGTACTCGGTCATAAGCTCAACATGTAATTACCTGCAATCCAACTTGTCTGAGAAAGAAGGATACGTTGCCGGCGTCTTCCTCGCGTTTGCCATTGGGATAAACGTGCAGTTCCCACGTGACCGAAGGCGCCAACGGACAGCCGAACTGCTTGCTGATCAAGTTCTGACTGTTCTTGAACAGTTTCATCAGCTTCTCAAATTGATCTATCTTCCATTCGAGTCGCGTTGACAACGCCGTCACTTTCGTCGCCTGCTTCGACACCACTTCCAGCTTCCGCGGAGAGGGTGAAGCAGTTTCATCCGCTAAAATTGTTCTCTTTACTATTCAAAGTGCATCTTATCAAGTTCCATCTCTGGTATGCATTATTCATAACTTTTTACTCTCAACCAATTTCATCATACTCAATGAAGCTTTGCAATACTTCTTCGAGTCACTCAATCTTAAAGGTAAAATTAAACCGAAATTGATTCAGAGCTGCAACATTTTATACGGAATCAAGACCTTAAATACTTAATAGGCTCAATCTGTATGTATAACTGCACATTTGCGCTGGTCATTGCTATATAGATAGCCAGATAAAAAACCATTTCCACCTCACCAAAGACATTTTCCCATGCAAAGAGGATGTTTCCCATATCAAAGAGGACATTTTCCAAGCCAAATCAATTTGGAAAATGTCCTCTTTGATTTGCAGAGTGTCTTTGTATTAAAATGAAAATGGTATGAATCAAAGCAGAGGAGCGCACCTCGCGAAGACGTAGAAGCCCGCTTGAGCATATTTCGTTGACTTCTTTCCAAGGCGGCTTCTCGTAATCCACGATCGAGAAAGGGTGATTTTCTTAAATATGGTCTAAATTACATTGAAAACTATTTCGAACAGGAACGTAAAAACTTTCAGTTTAAAGTAACGCTGAGACGAAATTCGGTTTCGTATCAGCATCATCAGTCACACTGGTTCCGATTGGCAGAGATACGGTGTTTATCGTGGTTAGACCGGCAAAAAAATTAATTTCATTAATGTACCTTCGATAATTATTGTTATTACTTGAAGCAGAAGTAGTTGATGAACAAAGGGGTGCTCGTGCGCTAACTGGAAACTTTTTTGGTCCTAATTGTTTTACTGTCGGCTAATTATGATGCGGTATTGGTAAATTCAAACGGCGGGTTTCCTGAGCACCGTACCATTCAGTTTCGAGCAGACACTTTGCAGTAGAATAGCGCCAGACAAGATCGAACGCGTCTCCGCTCTTCCGCTCGTTCGCTGGCGTCCCTCAGACGGACGCTTCAGCTAATTTCTGGTAAAACGTCGGTACGAAACGAGTGCAAGGAGACGTGCGAGAATGGCGAGAAGCGTGCTCGTATTCAGTCCGAATTCTTTACCCGATCCAATTGTCTACTTGTCTGAAGAGAGGACGTCGATTGGTCGATCACCTGGTAGGACTTTGGTCGATTATTTGTATAGGTTGAAGTATCCATCTCGAATTTCGCATGTTTGCGCAAATTTTCTTGCGCGTTTTTCTGATACTTTTTGTTGAAATATACTATTACGCACTACTGCTTGTGCGGCCAGCAAAGGTATGCGGTGAGAACGGCTGAGACTGCAACAATGGGCAGCCATTCTGCGACCCTTCAATACCCACATCACCGCAATAGTAACAGGATATTCCTAAGATGGGTCTGGATTGGGACAGCTGATGGTGTCCCCATTGCACAATGACACAGCATCGTTGCAGCCGATTAGCATAAAGCCCCGAATGAGTGGGTACTATTTGAAAAGAAAGGAGTTGAGAGCGTTTAGCGGTGTGACTCGTTCGTGGCTATATAAACATTGAGTGTGGGACGGTGGGGTGGGTGAATGGCAACGATGGGCGGTGACGTAATAGCTTTTGGCTTAGGTCCATGCATTTTTAGATTCGGCGGAGCAGAGGCGGCGCGATTTCTGTGCCGGTCGTGTCCGGGCTATGGGGCGCAAGCGAACGCGCGCTATCGCGGCGCCAATGTGGCGCAGTTGGCGTCGGGCGAGCAGTATCGCTGCAAGCCCAACCAGAACCACGTCCTCTGTCAATGCTGTCTCGAACCTATACCCGATCGCCGCGGCGATCCCAACGCTCATCTGGTCGTCAAATGTTCGCTATTCCATTTTTCGGCAAAAGATCGACGAGTGATCTCTGTTTCTTTCAGGCCATATTTGCAGTCGAACTTTCTGCGATCAATATTGGGCGGCCGGTTGTGACGGCTTGCGCGCTGGACCGCGATGTTCTTCGTGCTTCAGCAAATTCAAAGGTACCTTTTGTTGTCACTAATTCCATAATCAGTCATCTTCAGACATGAACTTTGATGCCCGAGACATGGATGGCATAATACTGAACAACGTGTTTGAATCTGATATATTCAAGGTGGGTGTAGCAAAGGGCGATAGAGATTGTGCAATTGACAGATTTAGACGGCGATTCGAGACACAGCGGAGAGCGACATCAACGTCTTACTTTCCACCTGCTTGAAAAGAGCGTCGGACGGCCTGTTCAAGTTGAAGTGTAATATAAATAACGTTTATAGCGCGTCGAAGGGCTTATTATAATAATCGCGTGCGCCTTACAGACGTGGAGTCGGCGGACACGGTGGTTTGCAAAGACTGTGCGAGGAAAGAGTTGAGCGAACTGGCCTACCAATTTCGAGTCAGCGACGTGCCCAATGATCGTCTACCGAGTGGGTGTAGTTTACATTTGTCCGATTGCATTTTGTCCACCAAAAGTTTCTCTGGAATGAGGCTAAGCGCGAGCGTCGCATTCGATCAATTCTCGCGCCGATTCTCTCGGATGAAGTGGGTGATTGAGGAAGTGTAATTAAGTCTCGGAAAATATGATGAACCAATTTACTTCCGACGTTTCGTTTTTTCTTCCCGGTGTGCATGGGGTTTGTCGAAGGGGGATGCACGTGTTAAATGCGTGACGTCAGGGTACCTGCGTTAGTGAGCGCTCGCTTTCATTGGCGCTCACGCTGTGCGGTTTGCAGGAGAGGTGACGTCGCGTGACGCCTGCTGGTGGGGCCGCAATTGTACGACGCAGCGCAAGAACCCCGATCATGCCAGGTAGGGCAACTGGGTCGCTGTCGACAACGCCGCTCTTCATCCGTATCTTTTTTAGACGACTCAATCACGTGTGCGAGCAGACGCGTCGGCACTAGCCGAATCGTCGAGTCGCCCCTTCCTCATTCGCCTTATCCGCGTCGTCGTCGTCAAGCTCAGTAACCTTTGATGCTGTGCAATTATCGCCTGACCTCGCGGCCTTATTCCGATTTTTCACCTCTTAGCTTTGATTCGTTTCCGGAATGTTCTCACTTGTTGATCGCGTGAGCATGCGTGTATGTTTGCTTTCGAAAGCCTAAAGTCTGTTGTGATAGCGTGCTTCATAGATGTGTATGATTTTAGAAACTGTCGTAATACGCAGGCTATCGTTGTCTAGGAAAATATTACCTCTGCTGTTTGTTAGTTTGCGCGCGCGCGCGCCAGCTGTTTGTTGACATTCTCGCGTCACCGGCGTTAACCGCTTGGAAACGAGCTCTGTAAGCTGTTCTATGGCGGGTTTTGTCAGCCAAACTTAGAATTCTTTATTTTTCAAGTGGAATCCCGTAATGTCCCCGTGATAGATAAGGAGGGAGCGAAGGAAGGAAACAGTGTGGGGTTGTTTATGACAACGTCGGCGGCATTTGTTAGCTGCACGTTTGATCGTAACGGTGGGCGGTCATTTAATGGCGCTCGTCGGGCGGAGCGCCGCTGGACGGCGCGTCTGCGTGAGCGCCCGCTGGTGGTTGCGGCGTGGGCGATGTTCTCAGAGAAGCGACCCACACGACCAGCAACCTGTTGCGTTATTGTTTCTCAACGACGCGGGCGCATAGCCGTGCGCTCTCGCCGGTGCGTGCAGCTATGACGGGTTGTATTACCTTCGTAACGTTCTGTCGTTCAATAATTGACGTCGGACGCGCGGCGATGTTTTGTCGATTGCGGCGCGGTTTATGAATAAAAGCGTTATGCTGCCGCCACCGACGCGTGACGTGTGTGTGTTGCTGATTTTTTCCTCGGTCGACGTCGACCGACCGGCGGTTGCCGTTACATTCCGTTGCGTCGTATGTGATCGCGTCCGATAGACGTATTCGCTCTTTTAGTCAACCCCCTCTCTTCCAGTAGCGACTGCTGCTGTTTTGTCTGCATTTCAGACCGCCGCCGCCGCAGCCAGAGCTCGTGAAAGTTGGCGAGCACGAGTTGGAACTGGGCGATCGGAC
Organism: Plectus sambesii; assembly: GCA_002796945.1. Classification (NCBI taxonomy): domain Eukaryota; kingdom Metazoa; phylum Nematoda; class Chromadorea; order Plectida; family Plectidae; genus Plectus; species Plectus sambesii. The sequence goes on along the minus strand of NIUQ01000205.1, from coordinate 44,670 downwards.
GGTAGACGCAAATCAACTTGACGTGAACAGTCGGCATAAGTTCGTGGCTGGTCTGGCGGACCTGTGTTTGTACCCGAACACTATCTGCGGCCTAACTTGGGCCGATCACCGTCGTCTGTTCATGTGCAAAGTCCACGCCGAGCCCGAAGGCCTACCGCTCGGTACGTCTTTTTGCATTAGCGATTATATTCGGAACGTTCGAGAGAGAAGCCTTTTTTCCCATTCAGTCGATGCGATAAACACGCGCGACTGGTGGGGGAGCATTGGGTCGCCGACTCGCATGACGATTAGCTGATCGTTGGTGTTCGGGACGATAATAGAGAGTGAATTTGCCCAATGACGAGCGTATCGCAAGCGACGTGCTCTAGTACTCGCGCGAATTCATTTTGACTGACGGATGGTTTTGCAGTACCGAAGACGTTCCACCGTCTGGCGCGGGACATCAAGGGCACAACTTGTCTGGACGAGTACGTGTTTGACGCGCGAACTGCGCCAATCGACGTCACGTGCGTGCACTGCGACCAGCGGCTGTTTACCGACACCACAGGGTACGACCACCTTGCAATATGAAACCGTTGGCCCATACTGCGCGCCTTGGTCGATCTCTGATCGGCGCCAATCTATCTGATCGCATCTACCGCGCCCTCCGTTTGCATCGCAGCTTCGTCCGAAAACTGTCCTTGCGCGCCTTATTGACGCACGATTCGGCTATTTTTAACCACTAGAATCTTATCTTTGTTTAAAAGGAGACTTTGGTCACCCACCCCAAGTTCAGGCGAATGAGTTGTCGGTCGTTACTAGACACACGTGGCAAATATGTTTAGCGGTAAACTAATTGTACTATAAATTGATATGATTCGCGGCCAACTTTGTCATGCGCAGCTAAAACAATTTACACTACATGTATAGATCTAGAGACGACTAGAGATCTCTTTTAATATAAAGCTATTTAATTATCACAGTCTCGCCCTCGTACATGCTTTTGATTGAATTGCCTATGACTTTCTTATTATCCCTCGACCAATTTCAACATGTATATTTGCAATGCAGATGAACACTAGGATTGCTGATCGGCGATGCGAAGCGTATCGCTCTCGCGGTCCTCACAGAGAAGCTAAAACACCAAAACTTCAATCACAGATGCATATTTTTACGCTATTCTGAATCAAAACAACCATCGCATGCAAATGCGAAGTCAAAATATATGCAAAGTAGACGTTGGTCGGCTTATTTAATTCAGCCATTTCAATAGCTGGTTACGTTCTCAGATTTCGTGTCAGAAATCGATGCGATTTGATGAAATTGTAAAATTCTCATCTTCTCTTTACCCATGGATAAAGTTTCGTCAAAATTGGCCTAAAAATATGAACGTGTGGGCGAGCTAAACTCGAAACGCATCGAGGGACGCTATATATAAATAGAAACGTTGAAAATGAGGACTTTGTTTGGCGTAATTAGAGTGTCCTGCGCATTGGCTGTTTTTCAGTCGGATCGAATTCTCTTCGATTGTATACAAAGTGTGCGTGCATGGGTTATTCTTGTACTCAGGCGCTATTTCATGAAACTGTTGCAATTGCGATAAGTGCGGTGATGGGTCAGTTTTCTCGTTCCACATCACAGCTGACAACTTGGCACACTTATGTAAATTAAAATTGCAGCAGTTTCGATCGGAATAGGTTTTCAAAATGTGTCCTGACTGCCTTGGAACCTCTCTGACTACTTGTGTTGTTTTGCAGAGAATGCGAGCTCGTCGCACTGCCCGAAGACGATTGGCTGGATACGGCGCCGTCGATGGAATACTTCTGCGGCGACAGTCATCAGTGCGGACGGCGCAGTCCGAATCGACCGGCGACGCCCGTCGACCGCAGTCGCTGGCTGCCGTCGGCGTCGCCCACTCGGGTCGTCCTGGCCGAATCGTTCTGTTCGATACGCGCGTCCACCGCCGCCGTCGGCGCCATCGAGCTTTTGAAAATTAGGTCGGACCTGAATGATTGAATGGATATTTTCAGCTGATACTTCCGTATTCCAACTTTACCACTCAGTGACCAACTTTCGCACTGACCTCGAATCGCCCATCTACCTTTCGCTCAGGTACGTACATTGCTGATCCAGAGCGGTGGACAAAGTGTCAAGCGGCGTTTCCGTTGCAGATTTGGCTCACACGAGAGATACTATGCGTGGCTGTTGATGTCGCAGTGCGAGGCGCAGTCGTCGTTGAAACTGGTCGTTCGTTCGATCGACAGGCGTCCACATCTGCTGGTTGGTTAACAGACGCTTGAAAGTGATCATCATTGGTCTCTTACGCACTATTCGCCGTGTTCAGATCTGGCTACTCGAGTCCTATGTGGTGCTGACGAACGGCGACCTGCGCGAGGCGGGCGTCAACGGCGTCAACGGCGCTACTCTGCCCACCGACGCGACTCATTCTTTCCCAGCTCTCAAAATGTTGTACAAGGTGTTCGACGCCGAATCGGCCGCATCGTAAGTCGATTGAAGTATTGCCGATATGACCACGTTGCGTGAAAGAGATAGACTTAAGGAGATTGTTTTTGATGATTGAGAATCGTTTTACGTGTTCTATCCATGTGTAAAATATGAGGCCGGTTTGCGGAAGCTTCCGGTAGAGTACTTGCGACGCCTATCTCTCATTATGAGCGAGATGGTAGGCAAGTTCCTTCTGGAAGCTTCGACTAAACAACGCCCGACTCATCGAAAGATGTTCTTTCAGCGATCCGCGCGCAACCGGCCAAGACGCGAGCGTCGGCCTCGTCGACCAGCCGCACGGATCATGTCTTCGCTTGACAGAGATTCTTCTTAGCAGCTCGCACGCTCTGCCACCGGCGTGTCGCTCCGTAGGCCAGTTTTATGTACGTCGTTTTCCTCTGTCTTCTCTCAATTCCGCTCATGAAGATTATTCGTTTTAGGTGGGATTTTTGAAGCTCGGCGATTCGATCGCGTAGTTGGAATTTGCGATCACAAAGATGTGGAATAACTTTATTTTGTCTGCGGTTTGACACCGAGGCCCATGAAGGATAATCATTATCATTTATGTCGCATGCGTACTATCGAACATCGATGTTGATCTTGAATGTCCCTTCTGGGTCTATCGGTACGGACCAGCTTTGAAAATTTCAGTTCCGCCATAGATTGTTTTGAATGCTGAACCATTCACAATTTTTTTGTCCGCGCCCGAGTCCACGCCCGTTTCTGAAGCATTTTGTGATTCTGATTTGATCAGACAAATCGTGAATGGTTCGTTTGCTGCTTCAATGAGCGCCTAGAGCCGTTCTTCGCCGTGTCTGTGCTTTGTGTTCGGAATTCAATTTTGCGCGAGTAAATCAGTCATAAAGCTTAATTTTTTGAAAGCGTGTTCATGGCCACAGCATAGCACTAAGAGAGTACACCTGATCCGCCTGATCGCATTGCAAATTGCTCTCTTGCGGTACCAGGAAGACGCGAGCTCCATTGGACCATGTGCAATAGTCCAGAAATCTAGAATCACCGAACAGCTCTGCATCTTTTGTACGGCGCGCACTTAAACTTGGATGTGATAGGAAACGTTAGTCGTCGTACTGAGCGCTGTGGCATTGAGGGGAACGAGGGCGACGCGAGCGATTGGTTCCTCGCTGGTCGTAGGCTGAGCTGCTTCTTCGAAACTTGGCGCCTTGCTGAACAATGAATACACCGTATCGCACAAGGCATCATGGGCGCGCTACATACCGACGACTGAACGACTTGGTGCGCCGGTGGGGCATCATGTCGTGCATCTCGAGCGACTGCACCGATCGCTCGCTGTCGCCCATCGACGACTCGCTCTGACCTTTCGAGTCTCGCCGCCATTTCGCCGAGCTGCGCCAGCCGAATGACGACCGTTGACGGCCGCTGCCTGCATTCGCTGCAACAATCATCGATCATCACGGCTTTCTTTCTGTCAAAGTACAGCACATTTGAACGATCCGTGAGGCATTGACGGGCTCTTTTGCATTTCTTTCGGCGTCGACGGCACTTGCGACGATTCGCCTTCCGTATCTTCTGCGATTATGCTTTCGTCGATTGTCATTTGTGTATCTTGTGGAGATGGACCGCCTAAAGTGGCGTCCGTCTTCATTCGACTTATCGAACTACAGTACCTTTGCCGAACGAGCCGGGCGCTAGTCGTCCGAGTTTATTCATGGCATTGAAGGAGAGTCGTCGCGAATCGGAAGGAGGCCGCGAATATGACAGTCGGTGACCTCCGATGCTCTGAGTGCTACCCGAGTCGCTGTGGATCGTCGGCGTTTGCGACCGAGGAACTTCTGAACGAAGTAAAACAGTAGGTATCTTAATTGCACATTGCCGTCTATCTCACCCAGCGGTCTGTTGGTCAACTCATCCTTCAGCTGGTGCAGTTCGTGGCTGAACTCCATGAGCATCGTATAGTAGCACTTTGATGATGTTGCGCGCTGACCGAGTCGTTCGCGAAATTCGGACTGCCAGTGGGCTTCCTGATCGCTCGACGGTTTCTGCCACATCAACTGCAACGCGATTATTTGGTGAGATAGCATTGCATGAAGCGGACCTTTTGTTGGACGAGTGGAACGATCATGAGAGTGACTGGAGAGTTGACGGCGAGAATGAAGTCGAGAAAGGTATAAAGAGAAGGTCCGCCGGCGCGTTTGTTGATCAAGTCACGCACGATCTTGGCGACCTTCGGCCAGTGAACGGTCATTTGCTTTTGGAAACTCAGAATCAGCACTTTCAGGGCTGAAAAATCTTAGTATGATGGCAAGAAGGTGACGAGAAAGCGGAAGTAATCAAACCTAAAAACACGGCTTGACAAATCGATTCGCGAATGATGCGGTGAGTTGACACGGTAGCCGAATAGCCGCGATCAGTCACCGACACCGAACCCTGTCGACCAGATGTATCTGCAGCATACAGTTTTATTTTCGATTCAAACATTTTCAAGCATTCGCGCTCTCACACTCACCTCGCATCATTGACGCCGCCATATTCGCGCTCGGCACTGGCGCTAAGCTTTGCTTTGAGATCGGAGGGTTGATGGCGTTCAGCATCAAATTCAAGCAGTAGGAAATGTCTTTTTGCCGCAGCTGAGGAGCGTCTAAAAGCGAACATTGAAATACTGCAGAGAAAGAACAGTTACAGGCATTGTGAGGCCAGACTCATACTTCGCGACAAGTGATGGATAGTTTTGGCGAGTCATTTCTATTTAGTTGTCGCCACGACGACAGCCAATCAGAATAATTCCCGTCAAAACAATCCGCGCGCAAGTGTAAATACGGTCTAAGACGCACCTTTCTTGGCGGTCCCGGCGCGAAGGAACAGCGGAATGAGAATGTGGCACAGGACAGCTTCGACCTTGTCGGCGCCGGAGCCGAGCGTGTCGGGACTGCAGACGTACTCGAGCGAGAAGGACAGCTGGCCTAGCGCCTGCATGAGGAATGAGGTAAGCTTGAGAACGGCCGAGCAGAAGATGGCCGGTGGAGTGCCGCCGTGAAGGACCGTCGGCGAACTCGTCTGCTGCGCCACCGACGAATTGGACGCGTCGTCGCTGTACAACGACGGATCGCCGATCAGAATGCGCAGACACATTTGCGTCATCGTCTGCAAGTCGTCCGCTTATCGTTTGTGGCCAGAACGGCCCAATGAGAGCAGAGCCGAGATAGGAGCGTATAGGGATAAGTTACACCAAGAACGAATCGACTATTGGCTCAAGCGATCGTATTGTTATGAAAGTTTGACATCTCCAAAGCAAGCGCTCCTTATTCCAGAACTGCCAATTTTTAGTGGGGTCGCCTCGATGAGCGTTCATATCTACCTACCTTGAGTGGGTGCAAATGGGCAATATAGGGGAAAGCGTTGAGAGTATCGTAGAGGCCCTTGAGCCAATTGCTCAGGGCGCTCCAGTTGGTTCGTCGACGCAGCGTGCCCTTCTTGCCGATCTTGGTGAAGGTCTTGTCCAGACGACGCAGAACAATGTTCAGCGCGGAACGATTATGCTCTACGGACCAGTCCGTCACTGGCACAATATTCATGAAATATCTGAAGAAAGAAAATCAACCGACTACTGCATTCGTCAGTCTCTCTCACTTTTGCAGACCGATACATCCCATCGTATTCGGGTCGTAGGGAGCCAACTTCAACAGCGAAAGCGCAATTTCGCTCAATTTCTGAAGAAAAAACAGCTTTAGTGTGGCCACCGCAAAATGGGCACTCTCGCTGTGCTTACCACATGCGATTTGTGATCCATCACGTCCGGGGTTTTGGCATTGTCACCGGTCAATTTGCCGATCTCCTTCAAACGCGAGGTAGTCAATTCGAGGAACGTGGCGGCCAACGCGAGCAGTGCGTCACGCGGCTTGCGGAACATCTCCCGCTGAACTTCCGAATCGTCGATAGCCTCCCAGGTGGACGCCGCCTTTTTGCTGTCTCTCGGTCTATAGTGACACGTGGTTATCTACCAATTGGGGCACTGTTCACATCGTATGCGTACGTCAGGAACACTTTGTTATTCTCCTCGCCGATGGTCGGTGGATCGAAAAATTGCGGCGATTCGGCAACAAATGACTTCCCTCGGCCGCTCACGTTCACAATATCGAATGTGCGTTGTGGGCCGCTGAAGTTACTGAAACAGCACTAGCGAGAGTGAATGAAATACTTCCATAATAGGGAAGATTCGAACCGAGCGAGCGCCTCGCAGCTGTTAATCAGTGCTTTGAATTCGACGCACAAAGTTGTCAGCACGTGCATCTCGTGCTTCACAGCCGTCTGGCTGTTATTGAGATCTCGAGTTTCTTGTTCAATACGTCGCATATAGTGCGGCAGAATGGCATGCGTGACCAGCTGAAAGGTTGGAATAATCATTATTAAAAGACCAAAGTGAACGCTGAGTTAACGCCCGGCGGACAGAGTTTTCCCATACAGATGCCAATATGTGATTCAAAATTATCCACGATACATTTGACATTCTTAGCCATTCTGCGGGAGTTTCGGCCGTCGAACTCTGTCGCGCCCTTTAGAAAGCCAAGCGAGCGTCGATTTCACAGCACGGCACTCACCAGCATTTGATAGGATCGACGAGATTCGGGCGCGTACGCGCAGACGGTGACGCAACTGGCCAGCGCGTCCGTCAGTATGCAGAAAGTGTTGGGATCTTCTCGGTAGCACAAATCGATTGCCTTGGCCGGTCTTTCGCAGCTCACCAAGCCCATTATGTCCAGCTGGTCCGTGGTCGACTCGAGATCTTGCAGCGACAGCAGCAGATTGAACAGATAGGATGCCTTGATCTGAAATTAAACGTTTGCTCAGTTATATCGCTTGAATCGCGAGTTCGCAGCGCACTGACCCGCATAGGATCGATTTCGAAGTCGCTATCGTTGTTGTCGAGGATATTGGCGATGGAACCGAACATTTGCAAGACGAACGGCTTGCGATGGAGCAGGTAGAATTGTTTGCAGACAAACTCGATCACTCGACATAGCATCATATTCGTTTGGCGTTGCGAATAGCAACGCAGCACAGTGGGCATTATAAGGAAAAAGCCGTTGGTGGCGAATAGCGGACTGAAGTGGATGGCGATGTTGAGGTAGGTGGCCATGCAGCGGCGCAGGATGACCGAGTCCTCGCAGTGCATGATCATAATGCCGTTGATCACGTTGATGAAGAGGTGGAGATCGCCGAACATGAAAGCGTTCTCCATCCGCGCGAACAGATCGCTCATCAGCTGAAAGATTAGCGTTTAGGATTAGGTGAATAGAAATCGGCAGACATACCTGCACCCAGACGAATTTGTGCATGGCGTCCATGGCCTGCAACTCCGATCCCAGAGATCCGCCATACATTCCGAAACACGCCTCGAGCGCTTTCCGCGGGAATGCTGGCAATTTTGTCAATTCATCGTGCAAAAAGTAAATGCGCTGTGGAATCTAAATCAAATATTGTGTTTTTTTAATGTAGAACGAGGCTGCTATCGCAAGTTGATATTACCACTGCTTCTGGGCTGTTCTTCAAAATGCTATGAGTGAGCATTACTTTGCCGGTATCTATGAATTTCAGCGTGAACGCCATTTCTTTCATTCTTCGTAGCGCCTGATCGGGGTCGAAACGCACGAGGTTCAGTTGGGGATAAAATGATCGATGAAAGAAGTAGAAATCGCTGAAATTCAGATATAATATCGGCGCGATTGAAAGAAGAAAGCTGACGAACCGAACATAGGCGCTGAGCGTGTGGAGCATGCCGGTTTTCGTGTCGACGAGGAAGTACTCATCGACAGAATCGTCGGAAATGTTGAAAAATTCAAGGCTGTCGGTGAGCAGCTGCTGAAACTGGGTGTCCTCGTGGATCGGAAACTGCGAAGGAATGCCCGTCGAGTCCGGTCCATGTACCAAAATCTTCTTGGCACTCGGCACATTCGCAGTTATCATGAGTGCGTGCTGCAGCAAAGCTCCGACTTGGAATTAAATAGACAGCAGTGGCAACTTACGTCACACTGCTCCTTGCGAAGCGTCTGCTTCAGATCTTTGAAGTACAGTCCGTGGACGCTGGGCGCCACCAGCCATGTCAAACTCAGAGCCATAGCGATTGCGTCCTGACTGCCCTCGCACGGCGATCGCACGTAGTACATGACGAATCCAAACTGAAAACGAGCCGCGTGTTACTCTCAACGCGTAGACGACTCTGACGAAAATCGAACCAGGTAGTTTAGCAGTGAATACGCAGTCTGACTCGGGAAGGGTCGGAATCGAAGCACTAGTTTGCGAAGCAGTGCCATCAGTTCCTCCTAAACGAATGACATTGAGTGAGAAAAGTGAGCGAAGCGAGTACGACAACGCTGCGAGCAGTAACACAGAGCGAAATGAAAATGCGACGCTAGACATCGAGATCATAGTCAAGTATATACTAAAAGGCAGCTCTACTGTATTTGCAAAGCCGACTGAGCGACAACAGACATCGATCGCGGCCATCACTCTCACCCATTCTCGAGTGACAAACGCCTCGTTCGCCTGTATGATTGCGATTATGAATAGTTCACAGTAACCGCGGTAGTTCAGTCACAAGCAGTTCTTGCCAAACACTCTTCATAGTAACGATCACATTCAAAAGAGACAGTGGAGAAATCACGCAGAGATGACAAGAACCACCGAATAGATGGAGAAGCAAAGCAATACCTGTCGTTCGCGATTCGTCAACTTCTCGAGGAAATGAGATCGGCAATCGCAGTTCGCACCGTCGTCGGCGTCGACGGCACCGGCCGTCGACTGCTGCGGGCCGAGCGGATGGTGGAAGAGCGCCGGCTCGTAGGCGGCCTGCTGAACCACTGGAGTTGCTCGAAAGTGAAACTGCTGACGCAGTTCCGACTGTCGTTCATCGGCCTCGTGCACGGCTCGCTTGACCAACTCCTGTTTCTGCTTGCGTCGCGTATGCGTCATGGTCATGATGGTCTGACTCTGCAACAGCAACAAGTAATAATTTGGAGCATTAAGGCGCGTCATTTCTTCTTACGGTAGCATCTTCTTCTTCTTTCAGCGATAGCTCTTCAACCTTGGTTTTGACATGCGGCATCCACGGCGGATCGACGACGTTCAGCTGGCTCTGACCGATGGGCGGCGACGGCAACGTAAAGTCGATTCCGGGCGGCGGAACTTTGAAGATCATCTGAGCGCCGTCCTCCATCTTCAGCCAGCAGTGGAAACGATTGCGCCAAAGAGCGTAAAAGCGGATGATGGCGCAGGTGCGGCGCGTCGCGTCGTCGACCATCAACTCTCGCTTGATGATATCCACCGCGTACTCCGGCTGCTTCACGGACGCGATGATGAAAAGCGCGGCTGCAAAAATTCAACAATGCTAGTGATGGCAAGGAAGCGACGCCCTTGTAGGCGCAAGCTCGACTGTACCCGCAGTGCTAGTGACATGGTAGTTGGACTGCAGCAACATTTCCCACGCGACCGGTATCATGTCCTGCAGCTGGTGGTCGTTGAGGATGACGGCGCCTTTGAGTACGGTCGACAGTGGCGCGTGGATGATGGACTGCATCTGCGTCCTGATGTAGCCGAGGATCGGTGCTCCCTTGTTAGTGTCGAGCACTTCGCTCACAACGTCTTCCTCTTCGTCGACCGTGAGCAACTTTCGACTGAGCTTCGTCTCACGTTCTTTGACCTCTTCGATCTCGTTCAGCTTCTCAATCAGCAGACTCTTCAGCACCGTCGATCCTTTGTCGAACGCGGCGTGACCGTGGCGCACACTGGCGCTCTCTCGACGCGGCACAGCGGTGCTCGCTCGTTGCGACGGCTAAACACGCCACTACCTCCATCAAGCTTACTTCAGCCAACCCTCCAATCTAACCTTTCGCTTCGAATCCTGATACTCTTGCCAGCTGTTCATCAGCACCCTACGTCGATCGAACTGACCTTCGAGTGGTAGGTCCTCCATGTGCACTTTGCGCAAGCCGATAGTCAGTCGATGACACTGCCGCAGCACGCGCTCGAAGCAGTACGGATGACAGTAGCGCTGATGCGGGCAGACGAAGTTAAAGGAGTTGGCCAAGCGAATCGTAACCTTCAAGTAAGCTCAGCGCTGCAAGCAAACCGATCGGCAACGACCGACGCACCTTGAGCCAAGGCATAGATTTGAACATTTGCTCTTCTTCGTCGTCGTGCGGCAGCATGTGAGCCGCAGCGCCGCCGCCACCCATAGGGGGCGGATGATTGGTACTACCGTGAGCAGAGGACTGCCCGCTAACGGCCGTTGGCTGCGGACTCCGGTCGGGCGAAAGCGGGCCGCCGGCGTGGTCGGCGAGCGGCGACGTGCTCCCGGCCTGGGCGAGCATCGGCGCGTCCAACTCATCACCGGCGGCCCCAATGCCAACGGAGGAGAGTTTGCGGAGCGACTTGGAACTCTCCTTTCTCTGCTGATTGTGATTGCCTGAAGTAGCAGGGCGACAGTGGATGTGGGACGGCGCGTGGGCAATGATCACACGCACGCACAAACGGACTACTACTAGGCGCACAAACTATCTGCACGCAGCTGCAGCAAACCGAAACGGACGCCGCAGCAAACTTAAGGGATGAGTAATGCGAGTTAGTCGGCTAGACTCTACATCTCTATCAACGTGTCGAGAGAATTGGCGACCAGCGTGCTTCAGTGAGCCAAAAGAAGAGTGAAAGCGCATGCAGTGAGTTGCCAGCGAACAGAACTACGACCAGAACGAATGATCAAGAAATGCAAACACCGACCTTCAAACGACTTGAAGCGAAAGATGGACATGCGCTTCGACTGCAGCCCCGATAAAGCTGGCAGTGGCTCTGCAAATGCGGCACGCATGCACACAGACCAGTACAAACGGTGAAGGATGAAGGGATAGCGAAGAATGGGGAGAAAACCCACCAGAGTCGGTCGAAAGGGGGCGGTCGGTACCTATATAGGGCGATGAAATGCATGTCAGACGACAACCGAAGGATGCATGGAGGTGCGGTAGTGATCCGACGAGAGGAAGGGGAGTGGGTGGGGGGATGGGAGGATGGAGGAACAAAAGCAGAAGAGGAGGAGCAGACGCAGTGCAGCACTCGTCATTGCTGACCTTCGGGCGATTGGCATTCAGTCACGTCGGGCAGCGGCGACATCACCGACGTCCGGAACGTCCAACTGGCTCGAAACGAAGACGGTCTTCGCTTCCTCTTTCCTTCGATCTCCGGCTCGACAGACATCAGCGGAACTGTATAGGCATACCTCCAACTTTTGTAGCGCCGTACCCTCAATCTACTCTGCGCGCGCCCTCCCCGAGTCTCTCTACCCTTCGAGCTATCGATTCCAAGCGCTACTACTCGTCAAGAGACGCTAACGGGCGGTTGCAGTCGTCAGACGAAATGCTGACCATTCAAAAGTCAAGAAGCGAAAGCGTCATGAACGCGCAATCAGACGCCATACCGGTTTCAGAGGTATCCTCGCGGTCGATCTCTGGGTGCGAGCCGCTCATGGGCGGCCCCTGGCCCGCCCTCGACTGTTTCTTGGTGCGCATAGATGTCTGCCGTCTGTGCTTCAGACTCGACTCGAGCGACGGCTGCTGCTGCTGCTGACTCGAGGTTTGTCCCGGCGTGCCGCGCTTCAAAAGTCGCTGTCTGCCTTGGGCCAAGCGACGCGCTGAAACGAAATCTTCGTTACTCGCTGACACAAACCGCATTAAAGTGGATCGAAACATCAAAAAATGTGACGTCAGCTGAAAGTTGTATACAGTAGCAGATCAAAGAAGCATACAATTATGCGGCGCTGGTAACTTGACAGAAAGTCGCGGAACGGACAACACAACGAAAAACAGATACAGTAACATAAACACGAAATTGTAAGAGGATGACATGCAAAGAAATAGAGAGAGCTTAAAAGCGCAAGCAGATAATCTCGACTATTGCAAAACTGAAACGGCCTAAGCGAATTGCAGAGGACAGCGAGAAAGAGAGTGATAGACGAGCGGACCTTCCAGAGGCAATGCAGCCCAACCTGACTCAGGGACGATCGAGCTGACGGCATTGACGACGGCTTGAGCGGCCGAATGACTCTGACCACGATGACGGTGGCTCTTGACGCGCACTGTGCCGACCTCGTCGCCAGGCGAACTCAGTTCGTCAGTGGCGCCGCTCGTCTGCCGTTGGAAGTACTTCCCACCGTAGCTGTGCGGTCTCACGCGCACCGACTTGGTGCTGCTTGACGCCGTCGTTGGCGCACCTGTTATCAGAACAGAACGCCCACTGCTCGGCCGACTCAACTCCAGTCAAGCAAGCAGACGTACGCAGATACATAGCAGCGCCGAAATTAGTCAATCGAACAATTCAGAGGGACGCACACGGACGCGTCGGGCTGGCCGACGCGACTACGAGGACAAGCAACGAAAATCCGCCGGAAGGCAACAAACCCTCGCGTACCTTTCTTGTCGCCGGGAGGAAGGGACGCTTCGTCGATTGTACCGTGACTACCTCGCGGCGATGAATCGGGAGTGGAAAAGCTGATCCTCCGCTCAGTTGTGAGTGACGCTAAATCGGATAGATTACTAAGTATTAATGAAAGAGATTGAAGGACGAACGATGTAACGCGGCGGCGACATCGGCGATGCTCTGCACGCTGCCCGACTGCTGCTGCTGTTGAGCTGGGAACGTGTTCGACAAAATCGACCATCGACGATGCGACATCAGCTTCTCCCAGCCTGGATGCAGCCCGGGCCGTATCTGACCGCGCGTCCGAGGAATCGTTTGAAACGTCTCTCTCATGAACGCCGTGATCTCTTGCAACAAGAAAACGGCGATCAGACGCAGCGCCAGCGGACATTTTTCGCCCGTTTCGTCGTTCACAATGGCTGTAAAATGAGGTAAGAGTTATGTGGACAGCTATGCATCGCCGATACCTTCATCGAGAAAATCTTCGAGATCGTCGGAAATGCGCAACTGTCTGCGCCTCTGTTCGGAATGGGGCATAGCGACGAGTTTCTCGGCGGTGATTTTGTCGGCCTCAAGCAGCTGCTCGAGCCGCTTGCCGACCTCCTCGCCCCACTGGTAGAACATGCGACCGGCGGACCGTTGAATGAGATGCATGCGACGTGTGGCGCTGGGCGTGCCTCGATTGCCAAGCGCCCCCAAGCCGACCTGCGACAGTTGGCGACCGGTGGGCGCGCTCGATCGGATCCAGTCGGGCCATTGGCCCTTGTTGCAACGGTGCACGAAGTGGGCGCACTCGAGCAGGATGGCCGCCCTAGCGAGTACTGGCGACTTCTGAAAGCAATCATGGCGTGTGAACCCAGCTTCAAATAAATGCACAGGAGTGCGGCGACGAACCAAGTCGAGCACGGCGCCGAGCAGGGGAGCGTCGGGCACGCTTCCCGGACGACAGGTCTCCAGTAGAAATGCAAAGCGTCGCGTGCCTTCCTGGATACCTTTCAAGTTAACCAACTTGCTGTTCGGGATTAACAGATGGACGAGTGAACGACGTCGGTTGTAAATGTTCTCTGAAGAACAAGGGGGCAGCAGATGATTAATAGCGACCTTCGATGAAAAGCAGTAGTACCCATTTCATCGGCGTTTGAATCGAACGACATGGACTGCTTCTGCCGAAGGAGACTGACAGTCTTGGCGGCATTCTTGAAGGAAATGCGCCCTCTGGCGCGTCTCTCGACTTCGAAGGCGCCACCGGCGATGCTGCCGACGCCTTCCTGGCTGCTGGTGTCATCGGGGTGGCGGTCGGGCGCCGTCTCGGGGTCGGAAGCGTCATCATCGTTTGGGTTGTCGGTGCGCACAGACTTGAGCAAGTTGAATGCTGAATGACTCCTCGTTCGATCTGCGATACGACAAGAAGGTAAAGATATCTTACCAAATTGGAGCTTTCCGCCACCCGACTTCTTCTTCGACATGTTTGACGGTAGTAAAGGCGAAGAGCTGGATCCGATCGCTTCCTCCGACGACACGCCGTGCACATTGCGTGGCGTCGATGGCGACGACTCGATATCGCTCTCTTCGGCGTTGCTGCTCTAAAACGCAACTCCTAGTGAACGCAGTTCTCTTTTGTAATATTCTCGATGGGTTTAGCTCTTTCATACAAGGAAAAGATATAAAAATACAACAAAAAGAGTAGTGATTGTGCGCAGTCGTGTTCGCAGCTGCACTGAGCCGATATAAACGATACATCTTTATGACAAAATGTAGTTAGTACACGTAACATATAGCTACTAACCTTTTCGCGCCGCTTGAACAGCCCTCGACGCATACTGGCTTGTTGGTCGCGAGCAGGAGGCATTGGTGGAGCAAGGGTGCCACTCGGACTGGCTCGTTGACTGCCATCTTCGCTGTTATCGGTCGACTTGGACTCGATACTGAAATGAAAGGATTGGGTACAGATCTATAACGAATGGTGCGAAATGACGACACATCGACGGCGGACAAGTGCGTCGTTGCGAGCCGGTAGGGGGAGTGTTAAAGAACCGAGCACAAGTCGACGTTCTTTCTACGGTTAAAATGGAAGGTGAGAGTAGTATTATTTGCCATAGGTGTTAGAGAAGCGTAAGCAGAAAGAAACTATCATTCAAGTGCGTCGCAATCAACACGCAGCTCGGCTGATCGCTGATCAACTACTGGTATCGTCACGGCCACAGCGAGGATGCTCAAGTGCCAAACGAACTCCAGGGAAGAAACACAGACAAGTGAATTTTACTCGCAAGGGACTTCGTCCAGCCGCCTTCCTGACACATAGATGGATGGCAGTGGCAACGAGACCGGCCGATCGCATCTGAAACAGCCACAACCGAAGCGTTGGCACACGACCAGTGACGCCGGACGGTTACAGCACGCAAACGATCAGTACACACACAGCCGTCGGCAGACGCCCACTCACGTGTCCAAACCGATGTTCGGGTGCTTATCGCTGCGGACGGTCTTCGCCGGCGGCTTGCGACCGTCGATCATCGCGCTCAGTTCGACGCGGCGAAACGGATTACCGTGGCGCTCTTGCACGAACGCCATCAGCGAGCGAACGTCATGGTACAGGCTCTGAAAATGTGCTGCTTGTACGCTAATTTTTTGTCACTCTCAGTCGTAAATCAGTAAAATAGCGTATCGAAAGGGCGCTAAAATTGTACCATGTTTTCTGGCTCCAGCAGTTGAGACATGTCCACCATTAGCTTCGTGACAAGCGGCTTGAATAGGGCGTTGATCAGCGCTCCTTCTACACCCTTGTGGGATTCGTTGAAACGATTACGGTACGATGGCGCTGATTTACGGCCGTCATCCGTCGAATTGGATGGTCGTCGGCCGTCTCGCGGAGACGAGCCGCTTCGAGGCCGCGACGCTGCAACGATACAAATACACTAAGGTCATTACTGAGATTGGTCGACGTACGCGCGCTCTCCGGATGGCAAAACCCGGTAAAGGAATGGACGAGGTCGAGTAGTCGTTGAGGTGATGTAACCTTCACGTGCAGCGCGATGGAGCGGCCGAATTTGAGGCCGTTGCTGCGATGCAACCGAGCCAGCATCGTCCTCGCTTGCGCGCGAAGAAAGTCGCCATGCGGCGTGCGAATGCCGTCGTTGCAGCCGAACGGACAACCCAGTGTCATATACACGCTGAACAAGCATATGATAATCCACCGCATTCTCACTCAATCAACTATGCGAACCGAAATAGCACTTCGACCAGAAGAGTAAAGTAATCGTCATCGGGGGCTTTTTTGATAACAGGCGCGGCGGGTTTGCTCGTGGACGTTGAGCAGCTGCCGTCGGCAATAGGAAACTTGAGCGGGTCGAGGCAGCCCATGTTCAGCAGAACGTCGCCAATATTTAGCGCCATTTCACACACGCGAAGACTGGTCTGGCGTTCCAGGATCGTCGTTACCGCTTTAAGCACCATCAACAGGTTAATGTGTCCATTCTTCTCGATGAAAGATCCGCTGCCGACCGCCTGAAATTTGCCCTGATCGTATTCTGGCATTTGTATAATGAACCTACCTCTGGCATGTATTGACGTCCGTAGGAAACATTGGTTTCAGTTTGGCTGCGAGCAATCCGGCGCGAGTTCGATTGTGGTCCCACTACAGAAATATACGGTAGACCTCCACTCAGTTCGTTGCCGGTAGAGAGACAGTCGTCGACGTCGATGTCACTCGTTTCTAATGACGGATCACTTCTAAAGCATCAATTTCATAGCATATTGCATTCATATTAGAAAGTTCACGGCCATCTATCTTTAAATGACCGCATAAGTGAGAAGCATACGGAGCAAAAAGGTATCTTTGACGATGAACTCGCCGATTGATGGCTAATGCCCTTTCACACAAAATGTACAGGGTGTTTTTTAAATAGCTACATTTAGATTTTTTGAATAACTTCGCTATAGCTAAACTTGTCAGGATGACCAATAATTTTGTATTTACCGATTGCGAGAGAGTTTCTTGGGAAAGGGAAAACTGGTGCCGTCACGCTGAAATTTGCTGTCGAGACGAGGCGAGCCGCTAATGAGCATCTTAAGCGTAGCGAGGCTCCCTCTTCGTGGCGGTATAGCCTCATTGGGTGGGCCCGACGAAAGGCGAGACGAAGATGACTGTTTGATCAGTTTGCGATGTTCTGCGTTGGACGACTGCGGCGACAGCGAGTCGCGCACATCGCTCTGTCGTCGCTTCGCCTGCGTGTCACTGCAAGAACTCATCAATTATCACACTTGTGTCGGATATTCTCATTGTTAATATTACTTTTCCGCGGTGGTACCAGTTCCGTCGACGACGAACGCCACTTTCGGCTTAGCGAGGAGGACGGACGACGACCGTCCTTGGCGTTCTTGATCGTCGGCAGCGCCTTCTGGCCCTTCCAGAGATGTTCGTGCCGCGTCGCTGTCACCAGTCGGCTTGCTGCTAGTGAAAGTCATTGAACTGACGCTCGGATTCAGCTGTAGTTCTGCCCAAGTGGGATTTCTACGATAGCCGAGACCCACTTCGACGTCAGTTCGACCGTCCTGCAAGTGAAACTACTTTGATGAAAGAAAGTGTTCGCTGTATGTACCGCAGCTTCCATAGCACCATCAAGCGAAATTTTGAATCTGGGAACGGCAGGTACCGACGAGCTTCGATTGCGAAAATTGGCCGCCTCCTGCGCGCGCAGCACTTGAATCTGCAGCAGTCGTTGATAGTAGTACTTCAGCGCCCAAAAGATGCCCTCTTCGCTCCAATGTTTGATGAACAGACAACGCAGAACGGCCACATCGAAGTAGGACGCTTGCTGCGCGTCCGCACCAAACGCCTAAGTACTCTCGTTATAGCGGCAGACGAGCCAGAAGGCGAAGCTATCATACGTTTATCTTATGGACAGAGTGGTCGTCTGCGAATAGATCGAGCGCGCCCGAGTCGGCCCAACTGACGGCGGCGGCGGTGGCGGAGCTCTTTGGCTGTTCGCTGCTGGGGGGAGTCAACTTCGACGTCGTCGTCGTCGGCGACAGCGTACCGATAGTGGTGGTCGTCGCCGGAAGACTGGTGGTCGGCAGATTAGTAGACGGCGTAATGAGAGTGATGCGACTGGCGCTCGATGAGGGCTCCGATGTTTTCGCGTCCGACTTGCCTAAAGAATCGAGATTGGACGAAAAGTGGGCGACGACGATAGACGCACCTCCGTCCGCGTCAGCCACCGTTACTTCGGGCAGGGCGGGAGGGATGAGCGGTTGCTGGGCCTCGTCCTTTGGACTGCTGTCTTTCTTGGCCACAATCTTGTACTTCGACTGAGAGGCAGTTGAGCTCTTGCGCTTGCATTTGCATAGGCCCACGACGGTGCCGTCGCGGTAAACGACTGTGTTGCACGTTTGACAAATCACCTGCGGTTGTAGAATCATCGCTGAAAGTCAATGAAAAAAAGAAAAGCATACTTGGCATTCGCTGCCAGGCGAAAAGTCGCCCAATTCGCTCTCTCCATTGCAGATCTCTTTCAGTTGGACGAGTGGGGCGCGATCGGAGAACTCGTACGATTCGCTCAAACTGCCGCTTTCTTCGACAAACTTTAGTGCATGCTCCAGTTCGTCCAGACGAAATGCACCTTCGATTTCAGCCGCTAAATGGCCAGAATATAGAGTTCGTCGGATCAGAGCTGGTGACATACAAGTGGTATTTGATTTAGCAAGCGATTTGTGGCGCATTTCGCTACGCATTTCGTTGACCGCGTCCTGATCGCGTCTGTACTCACTGACGCTGCGCACAATGGAGGTTTTGTGAGGCTCTCTGTCGTCGGCATCCTTGTCGTCCTTTCGTGCACTTTCAGTCTTTTTCTGAATAAAGCGGTTGTGCTAATTTTAGCTTTTAATGTTCGCTTTGTTATCTGCCACCTGTAGGCGTGCTTGAGCTTGGGGTTTTAAAGGAATCGGTGGGATGAAAGTTGGGCGCGCCGGTTGAACGCTGGGTTGCAGATGGGTGGACGGCGACGTCGGAGGAGGAAAGGAAGTCGGTGGTTGCGATTGGCAAGGCGACGACAACACCATCGACGGCGATCGAAGTGGAAAGCTGGCCGCTTCCGTTGATGCCTCGTCGCCTAACAAAAGCACTGACTCGATTCGATTCAATCAAATCGCCGCTCGGAGCTACCGATGTAGATGCCTTGCGCAGCCGTGCCAGTAATGTCGAGAGTGCGTCGAATGAGCGGAACAAACATGAGCTGAGCTTTGCGGGGTTTTACGGGTGCAGAGAAACAGAGCAGGTCCGGCTGACGGCACTGCCACAAAGCTTGCCAGATGGGCAGGCCGCTCTCGAGTCGAATGTTGTTCGAGACATCTTCCTCCGTCAAGCAATGTACGAGCGGCGCCAGCAAGTAGACAAAAAGGTGTGTGATCGATCGACGTAAATAAATGTGGGCGCACTTGTACGACGTGAGGGAATGCCGCTTTGATGAAGCGCCATCGCGGCACCGACCCAATTGCATCGGACAAACTCGGCGACAGCCCGTGCAAAATATTTTGGACGACCACGCGCTCAAAAGTCTGAAAAAGTAAGCGGCGATCAATCGGCCCGAGTGACGAACGATGACATCAAAACACGCACCACACACGAGGCTTCGTGTAGCTTGCCGACTTTCGGCCCGAGAAATGGACTGAAATTCGCGCGTTAAATGGTCAAATAATCGTCAATGACTAGGACAACTTACTTCGTCTGCCGCCACAAGAAACTCTGGATTGGCAGAGGGACGCAGGCGTGCTGCTCGCTGTCCTCGGTGGTGCGGATGGAGGGCGCTCCGGCCCCCGAAGAGGCTCTGCTCTTGACTGAGCTGACGCGCGAGAACTCTGTCGTCTTGTTGGCCATGAGCAGCGGCGTTAACTCGGCCGTCTGATCGGACCACTGCAAACACTGCACACGCATGGCTTTGCGGAGGGCGCCGGGGTTAAGAGGCGTATTTAGTATACTAGGTGGTGTGCATGGCACCGACGCAGCACCAACGACCGATAGGGACGGAGGCGAGAGCGCAGAGACAATCGGTCGGTCGGCTGGCGCGCGAAATTGAGCCAGCGGCTCGCTGCAGCGATAGCGGCGCGGGTCGTTTATTGCTCGGACTTACATTTGTTGGAATGTCGTCATTTCGCCTTGGTCACGCATCGATGAGCGGCGGCGGCGGCGGCGACGGACGAGACGCGACGCAACAGGCAGCGCTTCGACTGATCAACCGTACGGGACGGGGACGACCGACGATGCGGGCGGCAGAAGCTTCACGGGTATTGATCATCGGGCGGCGCTCCTCCTCGCTGCAGTGGCGAGCGAGTGCGCGGTCCGGACGGCGGCGCCGACGGATTTGCGCCGGCCAAACGAGCCGACACCCGCAAATGGCCCATTCCCCTCCCTGCTTCTACTGCTGCTTCTTCATCGACCGCCGGCTGCCGCGCGCAGCCCTTTCTTCACCCCACCGCCCGCCGCGCAATCCCCATGCCCATTCTGTCAATTGTGCCCTCTTCAGTAAACCACTGCTTCTTCTCTCTAGCGCTTCGTCTGCCCCATTTTTTCTAATCAGATCTTCATGCGTGGCCTACAATCAACAATCTATGTAACCCGGCTAAAGCGATGGCGCATTTCCAAAGCATTTACTGAGCTTACAACTGCCGTCGCAGATTGAGAACGCTTCCATCGTTTGCTGCGCCACTATTGGCCAATACTCTTTCAATCCGACCCGTGTCAGTGAGAACGAGCTACGACACGACTTCGAAGTCGACTAAGCGATCGATAGCGGGGGTCGGGTGGTCGCGAGTAACAGAGCAGACGCTCGCCAATTAGCATAGCGAAAATGAGCGTTGCGAGCGGGAATTGCACCGATGAAGTTGTTACGGCGGGTGTTAATGGAGTCCAGTCGAGGTTAGCGAGAGACCGGTCCATACCACTAATCAAGTAAAAAACGTCTACCACAACCAAAGGGCGCTTGCTTCTTACGGTAATCAGCAATTATCGTGTATAAATAAATTAAGCCATTCTGTGAGGTGGCTATTGCCGCGCCGTTAAATTCATCGAATTTTTTTATATTTACAATGAACAGAACAGTTGCGTTCGACCCCCATTGTAGAGGAATTTCGTTGTGATGAGATATGGAATCCTGAGGCTAATATCGTGCTTAACATACCGTACAATACGTGTAATGTTATGGTATAACCACTGGATTGGTCTCTGAAGGAATATGTGTTAATGCGATTATAATTTCATATGGATGCAACTAATTGTAGCTGAAATTTAGTTATTTGCCCTATTGAAAGCCGCGGTCGATACTCACGCCTAAGACATTGAGCGGGAACGAAATTGCAACTTAATGCGCTTCGAGCTGCGAATCTGCTTTTATATCTTTTTATTGAATTAGAGGCAACATGAAAAACAAAACAACGGTAGAAAAATTGAACAGAGGTTGAAAACGATTGCTTAACAGGTTTAACTATGGCATATAAAAATAGTCGCCGGTTAGTTCGGGATGAGGAGCTTCACAGTTCGGTAGACTGGGAATAAATGAGGTATTTTGCAGTACGACAACATAATCTTCTCCAGTGCGCTTGAAGCGGTATAACCCGGTGGTGGCGACGCAGGGGTCGTTGCCGCGTCGCGGATGAGAGTTGTGACAGACGTGCGGCGTCAGACAGCGCGACACCTGCATCGTCCAGTGCTCGCCGTTGATCGACCCCATGCACTTGTCGAAATCCGCGAACGATTCCGTCGACGACACGTTCACTTCTTCCTGAGCCATCCCCTTCAGAGTAGTCGCCAACCGCGCCTTATAATTTCTGAAATTACATTGATTGCTTTCTTCCATGTATGCCGAATCAATTCTCATTTGCGGTACTTGAAAAGGATCGCATTGCGGAAAGCAAGAAATGCACTAATTTTTTTATGTCCCACCGCGCCCGAATATGACTAAAGCGAGTGACCTGTTGATCATGTCGGACAGTCGAGTGAGATCGATACTTTTCTCGTTCACGCCGATATTGCTGTAGCTGTGGCGCATGTGGTAGAAGTGCGCCTCGCGGCACGGCACGCGCACCTGTACGTAGCCGAACCGATGAATACCCGTCTCGTGCATGTTGACACTGTCTACACGGCCTGAAAGACGATCTCATTTAGCGAATATAACTGGCGTGTAGAGATATATGAAGGCCATTACTAGCATTGACGATAACTCGCGTTTTCTGCCTGACAAGGCGGCATAACGTCTTCCAGTGGGTGTTACTGAGAAAGTCAAAGCTAAATCTATCGAGCGAAGGTGATTGGCCAGGGTCATTCTTCGGCAAAATTAGCTGCACATCTCTGTGTTCGAACAAAAAGGACCCAGCTTGCGGATGGTCTCGAGCAATTTTCTGAAAACGAGCAAAGGAATGAAAAATAAGAAATGGAGTTCGCACGTACTTCGATTATCTCGACGTTGGCGAGTGGATGAACGGTGCTGGGATCGTAAGGAATGAGCATGTCGTCAAAGTCGCTGAAGACGACTAGTTCGGCCCAGGGTTTGACGAAGTGCAAACAACTGACGTGCGATTCTTCGATTCCGCGCGACAAAATCAACCCGTTCGGATTGACGTCAGATAGGAGCGGCCACTTTGGCCACGATCGAATGATGACCAGATCTGAAATAAGTATTTATTGATTCAGAGTACGATTAGTCATCAAAGAATGCACCATCTTTTGCATAATGTTGCAGAATGCGATATGCCGTTTCGGTACACGATTGAATAGGAACGATGATTTTCGTAGCGCCTAAAGCGAGCCACGTTTCCATTCCAAGTAGCATAATCTGCCAATCCGTGTAGATGTACATCGGCGCGATGCAAACGACCAGCTTGTGCCTCTCGCCATTCGATGGCCGATAGCTTGGTTCTGGGTGAATATCGATTGACTGGTGAATACTTTCGACGGTACTTATTCTAAAAACGAGATATTAGCAATAGAAAGCGAACACTTTGCGATACCCTATAACGGGCAAATCGCGAGCAGCGACTTTGCACTCCGCAAGGAAACCGCTCCACGAACAGATATCATTCGCAGCCCTTTTCCCTTCGTGTATGCGTTGAACGAGGGCTCTTTGGCTCATTCCATTGCCGGCGCTGTCGTTTGAGAAGCAGTACAACTCGTGCGGCATTCGAGTGTCGCCAAGAAAAATGATCACTAAGTAATTTCCGCTGTCCTCGTGCGGCGGACGGTAGTGTGAAGAGAGTACAATTGGTCGCCTGCCAATGTGCTTCCTGAGGAATGTGTCTCCGAGATTCTTCAGCGCCCACTGCATGAAAGCAAACCACACACATGAAACCGTTTATCACTCATTGAACGTTCGAGAACTTACCTGATTTGTCGTACGCAACCAAAGCGTCGATGAAAATACGACGGCAGATATGATCAAAGCAAGACGAAGCAGTACCCATGGAGCTTCGAAAAGGTAGCGGCTACACCGCCGCATCGCAGGTCTCATTCTCTGTGGCTAAATTAATCCTCCCACTTCTTCATGACAGAGTGTGTGCATAAAGACCGACGGTGGCGAAGTGCCTCGTGTCACGGGCTGCGCGACGATGATCTTTATCGTGTCATCATGCGCTGTTCCTACACGCTCGACGTAGTACGGAGAGTGGATGACCTTGACATTACCTGTATTGCGTCGTTGGATGCGATCGGCCCTGGGAGGCATGTGGTCAGCTAGTCACGTAGCTTATACATCACGGAGTTTTTTGCTCGCATTTGGCCAAAAACAGTTATTAGACTGAAGCAGAGGAGACACTCAAGAGCGGGGTCAAATGCGGGCACTTTTTTTAGGCTGTGCTTGCAACAGTTGTCGTTCGCCTGACCGCTTCCATGTAGCTGTTTATCGACCTTTGTCAAGTGGCGTCTTCTGACTAAGCTTGGCCGTGTCAGTATCGGCTGAAAGAGAGAAGACGGGAGCGGAGCCGATTTGCGAGGGCGGCTGGAGGCCCGGGCGGCGCGGCTCGAGAAAGGCCCGCGTGGTGTTATCGGATTTCGGGCGGTCGCATCCGACCAGCGGTCGATTGGTCGAATTTGTCACTTGCCGACCCTCTCTATTCGTCCATTTATGTGCATCTGTGCTAACCCGCAAGGCGCCGCGCATTTGCTTTCTTTTGGTCCGCAGCCGCTAAGTTGTCTCTTCTTCGCAGTCGTATCGGCCATGCGCGACGAACTGCGATCATGCTGTCTTCGCACCAGCATTTTTCTCAAAAAGGTTCGCTTTGCTGCAATGCTTGCGTCAGTAGTCAAAGCGAGGTTATCGAAGAACACGAAGTGAAACGCAAAGCGCACGAGCTGCTCAAGTGGTTTGAACATCAACTCGTGCATGCTGTCAACTTTGAAGGTATGGTTCAAAGGCAGCCAATATATCGATCATATCAGTTTATTTAGGGTACGATGAGAAGGACGATATTTCGCCAACATTCCAGTAAGTGACTTTCAAATAGTGAACTAAAAACATTGGTAAATCGCTGAAACCTTTTCAGATGGACCTTCAGCGGAGCCCTCTTATACAGTATCACTGTATTTACCACCATCGGTTGTCATATGATGTGTGGATGATGTTTTATAATATTATCTTCATAGGGTACGGTCATATTTGTCCCAAGACTGTCTTGGGACGAGCCATGACGATTCTATACGCGATGGTCGGCATCCCTCTAATGCTCCTCTGTCTCGCAAACATTGCGGAAACCTTGGCACAGGTTCGTCCTGATCGCCGTGGCCTACTCTTTCCATTCCAACCCTTTTTAGGTCTTCACATTCGTCTACTTCAAAATCTGCTGCGCCTACTGCAGATGGCAGAAGAACAGACGACGCATTCGGCGAGCCGCTCTCAGCTTCCGCTACCACGGATCCGCGGCGCCGAACAATTTGAGACGAGGTTAGATTATTCTACAGTGTCACTGTGGGACTAATGTTAAAGATGAGACATTTGCAGCACAAAGCGTTCGAAGCAACCAACGCTACAATACGGTTCGACGCCGTCCTAGTCTGACTCGGAGCCACGGCGCCAAGCAGCAAAAGTACACCATGAGCGACACGAAGAGCGTGCGCAGCCTGCGCAGTTACACCAAACAGGAGCAGTCCAAGTTCGACACCATGTCGCTGCCCGGAAAGCGCAAACCCAGCCACAGCCATCGCAGTGCTCCCAACTTTGTCGCTATTCCGTCGCCTAGAGAACAGTTCTGCGAATTATCTGCTCGTCATTTTTAATATGCACTCTTTTAGACTACCCCCACTTCCACGAAAATATCCCGCCAAACTGAACACAATCGATAAACACCATTCGACGGCGAGCAGCGACACAGAGTCGGAGCTGAGGAGAACGTTATGCAACATGAGCAAATGCTGCCGTCGGCGGTCGAAAAGCAAGGGCGCCCTTGACAGTCCCTACGGCGACATCAAAGGTTTGATTGCTTGTTTGTTTCTCTGATCGCTCTTTCTGGCAAGAGATGGAATTAAATGCATTTCTTAAGGAGGTATTCCGGTGCGCTACGTAAACAGTCATGAGAACAAAACAACCGCGATAATCGAGCTGAAGACGTTTGCCGGAGGCGCCACTGCCAGCGCTTTCGGAGGCATCGTGTCCGGACAAGTATCCGCAGCCGGTTTTCCCCGGTAACAACATTCATTCACTAACTTCATATCATAGCAGTCTTGTACCATCTGAAGATTTATCTTCACCATCAGAAAATGTCTTTTCGATCTCAATGATACCCCCGCTCTCTTCTAGGCCACACTTGAAACAAAGTCGAAGCATTGATTCGCCTTCGGGCGGTGGTATGGGGTTGTCGGCTGCCGCCGTCGGCGCCAAGCCGTCGAGCAGTTCAAGCAGCGCCGAACAGCGGATGCATGATGACGGCACAGAAGAACATCGCGTACCGCAGATTACCATCAGCGATAATGAGAGGGACGAAACGAGCGGCCAGGTGACCGCCTCGGATGACGACGAGTATCCCTACGGAGACGAGGAAACTGGCAGGATGATGTCAGCTGGCGCGCCCGGACCGTCTTCTGGCAATATCTTACCAATCAGTGCTCATATTCCACCTATCGCATCCGACGTATTGCAGGCCCCAGTAATATGATCGACGCTCCAGTCACTATGTCAGCCAGCAAATCGGCATCAGTCGAAGGATCGATTTCGAGACGGTAGGAAGGAATTTTTGACTGACAAGCATGCTCACGTGGTTAATCCTGCAGAATGCGCGGCGAAATGATGGACTCGCGCTCATATCGATCGGAGCGATCGGACCGTTCGGAGGAGATGAGCATTCGCTCGCTGCGCAAAGCGGGCAGCTCGTACAAGCGCGAAAAGATGCCTGTCAGCGTAGGAATCATCACCGTCGTCTTGTTCATCGCCGGTGGAGCGATTTTGTTCGCCGTCTGGGAAGACTGGAATGTCTTCGATGGCGCCTACTATTCGTTTATCACGCTAAGGTAACAAAATGGGACGGTCATGGACGCTGAAGAAAAATTGACTCGGAGAGGGGCACAGTTGCTTTTAGACACAGCAAAGGAGATATCATAAAACAGTCAAGCATAAACGACTGAGCAGTCAAATTGTTGAACGTTGCAGCACAATTGGTTTCGGAGACATTGTTCCTGGTCAGTCGTTGGACGAAGGATCGCAAGAAAAGCTGATAGTTTGCGCCTTTTACCTTCTCTTCGGCATGGCATTGATTGCCATGTGCTTCAAGGCAAGCATTATTTTTATTTCAAACTATCC
This sequence comes from Plectus sambesii, assembly GCA_002796945.1. NCBI lineage: Eukaryota > Metazoa > Nematoda > Chromadorea > Plectida > Plectidae > Plectus > Plectus sambesii. The sequence continues at coordinate 17,980 of NIUQ01000205.1, read as the reverse complement.
TTTGTACATCAATGCTGATTTCAGTTGATGCAAGACGATGTAGTGCAGAAAGCGCGCTGGCTCGGGCAGAAGATTGGTATTTTAGGTACGTTTTCCAACCGCCAATTAAATGTGTTCGCTTGGCCAATTGCGCAGCGCTCAAATGCATTCTTTTGCTTCCCGCGTTTTGCTTTTAGAGCCAGTCGGTCTGGGGCGGCTGTTTGGATCGGCGGTCGGAATTTTCCGAATTGCCCGTCACCTTAACAGTAAAATGCTTGGCATGTTTCATTTCACTTGTTTGCTTGTACAATTATTTGTTCTATGTTATTTTTACAAAAACACGTGCATCGTTTTCTTGCAATTTGTTATTTGATAATTTGCTCGCACGACAATTGCTGTTTACCTGTCCTTTGCAATTCTATAATGTTTGAACGAACGCAAGCGCGTCTCGTGTTACCGACTTCGCATGAATATTTTATAATACAGGGTGTCTCAGAAGTGACTTGCTGTCCTCTCAGAAGGCTCAGAAGGAGCTTGGCTGACGCGGTGGCTACTAGTCACTTCTGAGACATTCCGTATTTCAAAGGTGGGTATTTTTAGTGAAGGAGGACTCGTCGGACTCGGAGAGCGACTACGACGAAGATATGGTAATGGAAGAGGAGGATGAAGATGAAATTTCGGATGAGAAGACGGATCAGGACAAAAGAACCATGTCGAGCGGCTCGTCGAAGCGGGAGGATGAGGAACGAGACCAAGTGCCGCAGCGAATGCCGCAGATGCCGATGTCGCGCCGGTATCTGCCACGACGATAGAAATGACGTTGAGCGTTACGCGCACCGTGGGACAGCAATTTTTGGATAATTGTTTTGCGCACGAGCAGCCGAGCGGCTGCTAATACGGCTCGCATGACATCGACGAAATAGTAGTCGGAAACATAGAACATTCCAATGGACATGATTGCTTTCTTTGCTGCGTTAAAGTGTACAATAATAATGACGCGTAACTACGCATATTTACAGTTTCCGTTTTTTTTTGTGACGCACGCGTGGTAGTGATCAACGAAGACTGCGAATAAAAACCAGATACCAATAAAGAGACCACGGTTTGATCTCTGACTTATGTGGTTTCGACCATGGTTTGATCTTTGACGATTCGCGCAGTTCCGATGGCTTTTGTTCCTTCATCCAAAGTGTCGCAAAGGCAATGCACGGTCCAGCTCATTTTGGCTGTTGCCGTGATGGTTTCTGAACCGGAAATGAATCAATTGGCTGTAGGCGGCGTTGGCCTTCGTTCATTTATTTTTCTTCCAGTTCATCTGCACTGCGCTGGTGGCTGCGGCGGCGGCGACTTGACTCGCTCTCGTTGAATCNTAGGCGGCGTTGGCCTTCGTTCATTTATTTTTCTTCCAGTTCATCTGCACTGCGCTGGTGGCTGCGGCGGCGGCGACTTGACTCGCTCTCGTCGAATCATCTAGAGGCTGCGTAGGTGGCGTTGCATACGAAGATCCCTTTCGAGCGCGTCTTCCGTAGTCGCCCTTTTCTAATTCGGTTACTGTCATTTACTTTTGCGGGACTTCCAAATTGGACGTTGGCTCTATGCGGTCGAATAGTCAGCTGAATGAATAGGTGGTAGTCGATCGGCGATGAACGGCGGCGCGGCGAACACTTGCGTCATAGACTTTTGTGAATTCTGGTCCATGGTCTCGTTCGCCATCTCGCGATTACCTAAATTGCGCTGACGAGAAGACTTTCAGTGTTCGCCGTCAAGAAGCGTCTGTAGCATGCAGCTGGTCGACGTTCTCGCTGTACTTCTGCTCGGTGCCACGGCCGTCCGATCATTTCCATTCCAGTCCAGCAGATCTCACGCCAACAACGACTTGGAGCCCAACTTTTTGCGCCTGAGGCGAACATCCAAAGAACAAGGTGAGCGCTGGCTGAAGTTTCGAACATTATTCGATTACGTCATCGAGTGGTGCACAAAACGTGTCATGCAGAGAAAGTCTCGCGCGTGTTGTTGTAGTTGTTGTATTCATTGAAGCGTCAGCTAGGAGAATTTGATTATCAGTAGTAGCAGAGAGCTCGTCCCCCCGTCTTACTGCTTAAATTTGTTTCAGAGCCACTATGCATGGCGCCAGTAATTCGCGCGTACTGCGACCGACGCGGTGAGCCCGACAATGACGACCAGCTAAAGTGTCGAATGAAACACTGCGAGAGCTGTCTGAACGCTGAGGAAGGGATCCTGTTTGAGGTGGACGCTGCGGGTGAGTGAAAATGAGCGATTACCGCTGATGAGAGAGCGGTCGTAATGTGGGCGGACATTTCAGCGCCATACTGCCGACGCTTGACATCGTGCGCGTGCTACTTGAATGATTCCGACCAACCGCAGCTGCGCACAGAGGAGCGGCGACAGTGCCGAGCGCTCATGCGAGAGATCTGTCCCTGGCAATGACGACACGATAAAAGCCGATCGGTTCACGTTGCCCTCCTCAACGGGTAGCTGATAGGATTGGTTCAATGACGTTGCCGGTCGACGTTTTCATTCATGTTACAAAATGTTTCTGGTCGTCTTTGTTGCACAGTATTATGTGTCTGTTTGATTGGAAGTAAATCTGGCAACAATCAGTGCGAAGCGTGAACGCCGTCGGCCATGCATATCCGTCTCTCGCGCCTCGCAGCTTCCTCTAGGCTTCTTTGCTGCTTCGATTGAAAATTGCTTTCCTCTTCCACTGAGCTGTCCTCGTACGTGGCAAATCAGTGGCGTCGTCAGTAAAGGATGAGCTATGGCTGCCCGACCTCTACTTCGCCAACGCCAAGTCGGCGCAGTTTCACACTGTCACTGTGCCGAACTTTAACATGTTCATCGATCAAGACGGAACAGTGGCGTATTCGACGCGGTGCGTGTTTTTTCGAGTTGTGTGGCGCTAAATGCCAGAGTTTTTATTTCAGTGTGACGCTAAATGTCGCCTGCAACTTGAATCTTATGAATTATCCACTAGATCACCAACTCTGCCTCATCAAGATTATTAGTTGTACGTACTCTGGCGTCATGCCGACTGGCTCACCGCCGCAGCCGCTAACAAATGCGCTCGATGATTTCATTGCAGACGCGTATATTATGACCGAAATGAACGTGACTTGGTTCAGCAGGGACCCAATTCGATACAATCCTGAGATTGGGCTGCCCGAATTTGCGATTACGGACATCAGTCACGGCTACTGTGACGGCACGTTCGACTACACTATCACCGAGCAGAAGCACAGACGCGGTGGGCTTATTTTTTAGTCCCCGTCTCTTTGATGCGATGCAACTTTATTATTTCAGCCCCCTTTAGCTGCTTATTGGGCAACATTCGACTTAAGCGCTCGATCGGCTATCACTTGGTGCAGAGCTACATCCCCACCGGGCTCATTGTTGTGAGGAAGCAATTAATATCTTATAATCTGATAAAAACACGTTTTTGTGCAAAGGTGATATCGTGGGTGTCTTTTTGGATCGATCGAAGAGCAGTGCCGGCGAGAGTGAGTCTGAGCTTCACAACGCTGCTGACCATGTCGACTCTGGTAGATTGTAGATTGGATGGGGGATGATCGGTGTATTGTGGAATTTTAGGGCAACGGTCTTCGTTACGCCCTGCCGCCGGTCTCGTACGCGAAGGCGATCGATTACTGGTTTGGCGCTTGCATGATGTTTGTCTTTGGCGCCTTGCTCGAGTTCGCCATAGTCAATAGCTACATGCGACGGGCGAACAAGTTTGACTACTTGGCGCAGAATATGAAATGGTCGAAGCGATACTCTGGGAGAGGGCATGACGACATGGGTGATTCGCCCATCCCAACGTTGATGACGGAGGTGTTCAGCTGCCCAACGACGCCCGAAAAGAAACACTTTAAGCAAGTTAAGAGAGAACTTGGCCGACTCGGCTACGACCACCTTATTCATCAAGCGTTTCGTTACTCCAGAAAAGCCTTAATGGTCGACAAACGGTGTCGAGTCGTTTTTCCTCTCGCATTCATTACCTTCAATTCGTTGTATTGGGGCTACTATTTGTGGATGGTAGAGAAGTATTTGTGAAATATTGTGTGTTAAATAGTGAAAAAGTGAAAAGTGAAAAAGTAGGACTAGTCTTGTTGTTAAACCAGCCGGTGCCATCTGTATCAAGCAACCCATATGGCACACTGCACACTCTTTGCCATGTTCGATTTTGAAACAACCAGTAAGACATGAAATTGCTACTTTCCCTCTCCTTTTCCAAGTGCGAATGTGCACGTGACTCTGCCATGGCGATTTCTGCTGAAGCAAAGTGGACGACTCTGTAGGGATCATTTTTTAGGGCATTTGAGTGGAGAACCTGTCATAATAAAATGTTTCATTATTGACGATTTTGCCGCCCAACTGGCTCTCACGCGCATTGGATGGGGGTGGGCGGTTTGTTGTGGGAGCCCAAATGATCCGTCGCGACTAGTAGCCGCAGCGGACGGATGGGAATGTAGTGAAAAACTTGTTTACGGAAGAGCACAGAAGCAGCGGAGCGAGCGAGCAAGGTCGACGCGGGTGGTGATGGTCACAACGGCGGCCGAAACCTGCCCGCGGATTAATCAGTCCATGGCATGACGACGGAGCCAAGCCGGCAGCGCCGACGATCTCCCCCCACTCGAACTATTCAACATTGGGCGGTGTCCGCCGTCATAATGCCCGGTTTGGCCCAATTTCCGGCAGAACCACCCGTCGTCCGCTCATATCTGCGCATTCAGACGCCGCGCGTATTTTGCGCGAGCCAACCGTGTTAATCACTTGTTCGCTCCGATCGTCTGTCCCCTCCTGAAGTAGCCGAGTCGTCGACCCTCGACGACGAGCGTTTTTGTCGCGCCGCCGCATCGCGCTGTACTGCATCGCATCGTGCCGCCGTCTCCACAATCGCCGTAAGTAATTGATCACCGTCATTATGAGGAGTTTGGCGGTGGCCGCCGTTTGTGGCGGAAGAGCAAGTCGTTTCCATGTTTCCATGTTTCTATTGCGCATGCTGGACGGGGCGGCGCTGCGGAATGACCGATGCCCTTTGCGCCTGCAACCCCCGAGGGGCGCTATTACGCGCCGTCTGCCGCAGTTCGCTTGACCGCCCAGTCAGTTCTCGTCCCAAGGTCAACTGCGCCGTGGTCGAAAGTCTCTATGAAATCGGTGAACGCGCGCCGCCGTCGCTTGATTATTGTTGGTGGGCGAAATGTTATTATGGGAGCGGGGATGGTTGACCGTGGCGAGCGCCGCCCAGCGCGGGCGGGCGACGTCCGTTTCGGCGGTCCTCTGAGGTCGGTGTCCATCGCCTGTGCGGCCGTCAGGGTCGCTCTCTCATTCGACCGACGCTAACGCGCCTTGTTGCAGATGCGCTGTCCGGGCGGCGCCTTGCCCATGCACGCGCCGCGATGGATCGCCGTAAGAGCTCTCCTTCACTTTCTCTCTTTCAACAGCTATTCGTCGCTTTCTGCTTTAGATGTTGTTTGTGGTAGTGTGTTTGGCAGTGGGTAGCGTACGCTGTCAGTATGAGCCTCCACAGCCCTACCCTACTCCTCAGCCGCTGCCGTACGTGTACCCGCAGATCACAGGTGGGCGGTGTGCTCGTCGTGGGAAGGAGGTTAATTGATTATGATTATGCGCGCAGATGTCAGTGCCATGTGCAGCGCCGAGGGGATCACGGCGCAAATCATGTTCAACGGCGCCTTTCCCGGCAAGATTTATTCGGCCAACTACGGCACGGTGCACGAGTGCATCTACTACAATCTGGTCGACATGGATATGATCCTATTTTCGATCCCGAATCATCGATGTGGCACGAAACTGACTCGCAACACTCGGAATGTGAGCCTATTGATCCGCTTGGCGTCGTCGCTCTACATCGCCCGGCTGATCAATTTCAGGTGGTCGACTATATCGAGAACGAAGTATACGTCCAGATGGACAAAGATACTCAAACTAACGCCGACCGCCGCTACCTCTTCATCTGCGAGTTGGCCGGCGGCAGTTCGTCCGAGTACGCCGGCACAGTCAACCCGTCCCAAACCGTCATCGTCCAGTGAGTCATCATGATTAGAACAGTACAAGAATATAGCCGAAAACTTACTGTAGAACGATCGAACCGACGCGAATAGTGGCGACGCAGACGCAATCGGACCAGCCCGACGTGAACATGGAGATTCAGGAGGGCGACGGGCCGTTCGCGCCTGTCGTCGCTCGTCCGCTCTGTGTGTGTGTGTGTGTGTGTGTGGAAGGCGACGAGTCATCAATTTAGGCAACGACCAGTACAACACTTTTGTGCATTCGTGCTTCGCAGCAGACGGCACGGGCGCGACACGCGTCCAGCTCATTGACCGTTCCGGGTGCGTGAACAGTAAAAAGCGAAATGAATGTCTATAGTAACTGTTGATGTAGGTGCACGGTTCGGCCGCAGGTTGCGGGACGCATGCAGCGGACAAAAACGGAAGCCGGAGGCATTCTCTATTTCTTCCGTCTCTCCGCATTCAAATTTCCCGGGCCGAATGACGTTTATTTTTCTTGCTCTGTCGACATATGTCCCGACTGCAATTTTGCGGTGAGCTTTTGTTTTTCTCAAAGGCCATGGAGAGGGGAGGAGGAGGAGGTGTGCACGAGGCACTCAGCCTACCTCTCAAGAAAGAACGTCTAATAATATATAAATGATATTCAGAATATAGGTAAGAGTTTCGTCCCACTTTATAAACGTCACTTTGCGACCCTCTCAGGATGGAACTGCCCTCTTTCGTCTCGATTCTTGCGCCTTTCTTGCTTCAACTATGACTTTGCTCAATATTTCAGAACATTTGTCCAACCAATGGTAATCTGCGATCGAAAAGATCGGCCAACGTTAGCCATGAAACCGAAGAGGATCAACAGCTGGAAATATTTGACAATGTTAAGATTGAGATAGAACCTCTCGACTATCACGGTACGCTTCCACAAGCACCCAATGGTTCAACGCTGACAACTTTTATTTCAGCCAAGAAAAGTCGACTAAATGCCGCGGAGACGTCTCATTGCTTTACAGGAACAGCTTTATTTGGGATTACGGCGAGCATGATCTGCTTGTTAATGGCGCTGCTAACATTTACTGCTTATATTACTTTCACAACAACTAAGCGAAGAATAGCCATCAAGAGGCTAGCATCGGAACCTCGTTCGATACAGCCAGAAGTTTGGGCCAGTGTCGATCGACGTTGAATTTAGTCTTTCAGTTTGTGATTTGTCATTTCCTGTTGTTGTGCGCGCGCGCGCGTGGAAATGATAGCCCCTCGCGCACAATGGTGATTTTCTTTCAAAGTCTGCTTTGATACTGCCACAAGCTGATACTATTTTCTGTCTCCGCTGCTGAACGCCCAAGTGCTAGCTAATCATCAGTATAGTCTGTTTCTATAGACTGTAGTTCACGTTTGAAATATAAAAATATTGCTCAAAACACTTGCCATGCTCCTCCAATAAAATCCCTCGTCAAACAGAGTGTCTTCGAATATGGATTCTCTCTCAGCAGCGCACATACTGGATATAGTTAGCGAAGACAAGAGAGTTCGTCCTTTTGCGTTTTTGCGGCCGTCTCAACCCGACCGTCTGCGGTCATAGCGACGCCAAAAGTGCAACGTCGGTGCATGATGGTATTACTGCTGTTTGATTGCCCATTTTCCCTGAGCTTGCAATGGAGCAGCCTGATCGCTGAGATGGAGAGATTGCAATGGCATACCGATTGGGAAATAAGCTTTCGATGTCATACAACCCTTTGTGCATCGGCAACATGCGTAGCACTTTTACATTGAAGTGTGTGTCTCGAAGCGAGACACCCGGATGGCAGGTTGCGCTTACGGTAGTTGGAGCGCGCAGACACGCTTGAGCGTCGCGGTGACGATGACTGCGGATATTGGAATTTTTAAACGGATTTTCATTTCGATCGCGCGACGAGTTCGACACATTTGAATTAGGTTGATAGCTTTCCATAGATATATTTTGTATTGCATAATTCGCTTAATTATCGAAGTTGCGATAGCGTTATTTTGCGTATCCATTAGGCTGCCTGGCTAGTAGTTTATTTTTTTTGAGTTGGTAAATGTTTATTTCTTCGATGAATATGTAACACGAAGATTGCAGACAGTGTGGTCGACGCCATGTCTTTCTCTTCGAAGCAAATATTCCATGAGCACAAGGACTTGGTGCACCACGTCGCTTACGACTTTCACGGGAAGCGAATCGCAACTTGCTCGAGCGATCAGTCGGTGACCGTGTGGGATCTGAACCAAAACGGCGTGTGGGTTCGATCGTCGAGTTGGAAGGTAAGCGTTTGATTGTTTGTTCGAGTGAGAACGAGTCGAAGCGCTTCAGACGCACGGCGGTCCCGTTTGGAAAGTAATCTGGGCGCATCCGGAATTCGGCCAGATCCTGGCGACTTGTTCGTTCGATCGAAGCGCGCACATCTGGGAGGAAGTTGGTAAGACGAGAGCCCCCCGGTGAAAGTGCGATGCAAAGCCGGTCGCTGCGCTTTCAGTGAGCGACAATGATCCTGAACGACAGGGAGGGAGGAGTCAGCAAAAGTCCGGCCCGACCACTCACTGGAAGAAGCGGACGGCGTTGGTTGATAGTCGATCGAATGTTACGGATATCAAGTTCGCGCCTCGACATCTCGGCCTGATGCTGGTGCGTTTACATTTTGCTGTATCACTCATCATAATGCTTATCCTGAAAGACGCGCTCCTGAAGTCTCATCTGGATTCTAGCTTTAAACCGGCATTGTATACTTCTTTCCAGACTGCGTCAACGCTATTCTCTGTTCTATTTTGATCACTTAAGACGGCGATTGACGATATTGCACACTAGACTGACTTGATTTAGGCGACCGCATCGGCGCAAGGAGTGGTGCGCATCTACGAAGCGCCGGACATTATGGATCTGGCGCGCTGGAACCTGTGCCAGGACTTCTCGGTGTCGCGCTACCGCTGCAGTTGCGTGTCGTGGAGCTCGAGTCGTTTCCACGCGCCGCTGATCGGCTCGATTCACCCGACGACCTGTGTTATCACAGTGGACCGGTCTTGGACTCTGATCATATCACTGGGGCGAGTGCATACTCTGTCTAGTCTTCTGGGCGATGCATTCAGTCGTCGACCTTGGCTCATTTCACTGACGCCGTTCTGAACAGAGTCGTTATAACCGTGCTATTGCCTGCAAAAGATGACGTCGGTCGGCGATTCCGAAATTGACAGCAGAGTGGCCGAATGGCTCAAATGGGACCAGGTACGTGGACTCGTGCGCTTTGATTCTCCGATGCAATTGCTTTCGTCGTTTAGAACGAAAAGACGCGAAGGGAAATCCAGGAATTAGTGGCTCGCAAGGATGTGGCCGAGTTGCGCGCGAGAATGCTGGGACGATTGGCGTTCGGAACCGCTGGTGAGTGCGCCGCCGCTTTCGTATTGCGCAGTTGCTAATCTATTGTGCAGGTATTCGAGCGAAGATGGAAGCGGGATTTAATCGTCTCAACGACTTGGTCATCATTCAAGTGACGCAGGGCATGATCGCTCATATGAAAGCTGAATTCCCCAATAGCTCCAAGGGTATCGCTATCGGCTTCGATGGACGCCACAATAGCCGACGGTACTGGTCTTTGGCAGCGGTTGCAGTGACCGCTCGATCAATTGATTAATTTAGGTTCGCCCGATTGGCCGCCAACGCTTTTGTGCTCAGCGGAATTAAGGTCTACTTCTTCAAGGAGGTGACACCCACGCCGTTAGTGGTCAGTCGACAGAAAATAGCCTCTATTTCTTGACTTATCGATCGACCTTTCAGTCATACGCTACGATCAGACTAAACTGCGACGCCGGTCTAATGATCACCGCATCGCACAATCCCAAGCAAGACAATGGATACAAGGCTTATTGGAGCAATGGAGCTCAGGTAGGATCTGTTCTAATTGTGGGAATGGCTGTGTCAAACTTTGGACTGCCCAACTGAGTGCAATTCGAGTATCGCATGATCGACTTCATATGGCCATGTAACATAGTGCTATTTGATTTTAGATTCTCGGGCCGCACGACGCAACGATTTGCGAGTTGGCGCTGCAGCATCAGGAGCCGATGAAGGGCGTGTGGGATCTGAGCGCCCTCGACAACCATCCACTCTTCCATGACGCTCACACCGTTATTGACATGTACTTCAAGGATGCCGCCAAATTCAACTACTACAAGTAGGTCATTGTTGATTAGATACTCTCTTACTGACACTTTTGGTCGAACGCCACAATTGCAACTCTGCGCCATCTGACTGATCATTTGGATGATAATAATGATGGTTTGTTTCAATCGGTAACGGTGCGGTCGTTTTCAGAGATATCAACGCTCAAAGTTCCGTCAAGTTCGCGTATTCGGCCTTCCACGGCGTCGGTCTCAAGTTCACGCCCCGTTGCCTAGAAGAGTTCGGCTTCAAAAAGAGCAACATCGTCCTGGTGAAGGAGCAAGCGGAACCCGATCCCGACTTCCCCACCGTTCCCTTCCCGAATCCCGAGGAAGGCCGTCAAGTGCTCGAAATGTCGATGCACACTGCCGACCAAAACGGCTGTTCGATCATTCTGGCCAACGACCCCGACGCCGATCGATTCCAAATCGCCGAAAAGCAGCCAAAGTCTGTGCGCTCTCTGTCTGAGTAACGAGCTTGAACGTTTGATTTGTAGCGGAGAGTGGCGCATTCTGACGGGCAATGAGATGGGCGCGGTGCTGTCGTGGTGGGTGTGGACTGCGTGGCGTAAGGCCAACCCCGACGCCAAAAGTATTCCACTTTCAGTTCGAGTACTTGAGATAATGGCCTTATTTCAGCCGATGACGTTTACTTCCTAAACAGCGCCGTATCGTCGCAGATCGTGAAGACGATAGCGGCTCGCGAAGGCTTCAACAACCGCGAGACGCTGACCGGCTTCAAGTGGATGGGCAACTTGGCGCAGGAGCTGCGCCAGAAGGGCAAGCTGATGCTGCTGGCGTGGGAGGAGTCGATCGGATTCATGCCGGGCGACACTCTCGACAAGGATGGCGTCTTGGCTGCGGCCATGTTCGCCGAGTGCTGCGCCTTCCTGGCCGCCGAAGGACTCACGCTATCCGATCAGCTGCTACGTATCTACAAACAGTGCGTCTTCTACTGCATACATCCCTGTGAATGATTGTGAAAGTAGCCGCCTTGCAGATACGGTTTCCATCTGACTCGCAACTCGTATTTCGTCAATCGCGATCCGGCCATCACCGCCCAGTTGTTTACCGACATTCGCCACTTCGGCGGTACGGAAAAGGTACGTCATTCATTGATGAAAATTGCAACACTTTCGCACCCATGGGACTGTGCGGTTTGTGCAAGAGTATTGAGACGTTGCGTTTTGGAAATTTTTACACAATCACGAAGAGATTATAAATTCCTCACACAGCCAAAAAACAAAGAGGAGACATAAGGGATATTGTTTTCAGTATCCAACGCGCATCGGAGAGAACAGCGTCAAGTTCGTTCGCGACCTGACTGTGGGCTACGACAACGAGCAGTCGGCGTCGGATAATAAACCGGTTGGTTGACTATTGAAGAGTGCTGAGAGAATGTGTGCGGAAAGTGGGAATCGCTTAGGTATTGCCGGTGAGCAGATCATCCGAGATGATCACGTTTACTCTGAGCGACGGCAGCGTGGTGACTTCAATGTTCAATTGTACATTGACAATGAGTGCCTAAACGCCGATGTCGGGAGAGAGGTGATACTCAGAGGTCTAACAAGATGAGTGACTGAGTATACTTACGTGTGCAAGGACTCGGCCTGTTGAACGGCTTTCTGGCGCCGCTCTCGATAGCGCTTGCCGATTGTATCATTCATCTCAAGCGCCAACTTGTCACGATACGGCACGTCAGGCATCTGAAAACGATAATACCATTAATACAAAATCAGTAGGAAACTGTATGAAAATCTGCTAGCGCAATTTCTGAAAACTCTTCTTACCTTAAACACGGGGCCTCCATCGCCCAATGTCAGGTCCGAAGCGTCCAATCGGAACGGCGTTCCCTCGATCTCACCCCAAGTCATCATCGGCGACTCGGCCACGCCTGCAAATCAAGCTCGATCAATTTGCTTAAGATGGGAAAGGATAGTAAAAACTTTCGACTTTAGATACATGTCTGTCAGCGTTAAATCTATCTATAAATGCTTACGTTGTGCTGAAAAAGCCAACAACACACGAAGCAGTCTCATAGGTCTCGGAGCGAAGACAAAGATGGATTGTGACGGAATAGAGTAGATAAGTACGTACCGGGAGCGGGAGAAGGCGTGGCGAGCATGCTGAACTGTTGACCAGGATGTTTGAATCCAGTCACCTCGCCAGATACATCTACATGGCCCTTGGCGGAAGCGGCATGAAGCAGAGCGGCGCGGTTCATCGTATCCTGCTTGACGTGCTCCTTCCACGGATTCTCAATGAAGCGCGTGCCTTCTTTGCGAATTTCTCGCTGGTTCATCTTCTGCTGCCTGATATGCTCTTCGACGGTCAACGGAGCGCCTGGAGGGTTGAAGAGGACGGTGTTGCGGGCAGTGTAGGTCCAGTTGTCGATGTCGCAGGGACGCGGCGGGGCGGGCAGAGCGAACTGCTCGTCGGCGCCCTTGATCGCCTCCGGTCCTTGCCCCACGCGCAGCTTGTTGTGCTCCTCCTCGGCCTTGTACATCCACGCGTGCTTAATGCGCTCCCGCTGGTCGTTCAGCGCGGCCAACTCGGTAAATGAAGCGTTGTCCTCGCTGGTGTACTTGCCGAGGAACTGATCGACGGACATATCTTCGCTTTTCATCTTGCCACTACCGGTTTTGCCAGAAGGGTTGGCGGCGTCGTTGTCGCCTTCGACATTGGAGTCGCGAGGCCTGCTAGTGCCCGGCGTCTCGGGGTCGAAAACATCGGGACTGCGTCGAGTAGGAGAAGTACGGCGGTCAGTACGTTTCGTGCTGTAGCGCAGTTGTAATTCGCGAATCTTGGCCACGTCATTCCTGTCGACGGCCTTGATGTATTCGAGTTGGGCTTTCAACTTCGGCACGTCCGGGAAGTAGTCGCGCTGGATAATAGTAGTCAGCTTTTCCACGTATTCGTCCTCTGGTAGAATCTCTCGGGTTTCTTTCCGAGTTTGTAGCGTCTTCGCAGCCAATACTACCGTTTTTTCGCCACTATCCGATGGCCGCTTGAACACGGCTTTATCCGAAACATCCATCTCACAAAGTAGTCTAAACTTTGAATGACAAATTAACAAAGAATTTATATAAATTCGTCGTCGTCCGCTGTAGAATCAGCACGCAACACGAATTTCGACGTCGTTGTCGTCGTGAGCAAGAATAACTAGTCACGTGAGTGCAGGCGGGAATTTGAACGGGTGACTTTGGCGATAGTAGCTCGGGCAGCGACTGCAATAGATGATTGTGTATTTTGAGTATGAAAATGTTTGTCTCACTATGGCAGCTTTTATTACTGACGTCAGCAAATGGCATAACCGAAATCATAACACGCAATAATGATTCGTAACAAGAAGCGAACAGACACGCCCAACAACGCGAACAAAGCAGTTGGCGTTTATTTGCGAGATTGAGAACCAACGGTAGGGTGTTCATAAAGATTCAGACAAGATCGATGGGCTCCACACGACAACTGACGAGTCAGTACAAGCACGCATGCTAACTGTTGACCCAGTTGAAGTTGAAAAGCTGCCAAAAAAACCAACAGACGGATCCGATGCAAGACGGCCGGAAACGCAGTACAAACAAGGCATCATCTCTACGACAAACACGCTGTACTGTAAATCTGTATTCATACCCTATGAAGCAGATATCTTTGAAGAATCGAAGACTATCAAACGCACATACATACAGCAGTCAGGGGGCTACAAGCGCATAACCTTTTTTCAGCGCGGTATACATTCATCATCTATTCAATAGCCACCCAGAGCATAAAAATAATTGCGGGTGGTTTGCATTCGTGTGTGTGGAGTTTTACAAAAGCGAAAAGCGGATAAGAGTGGGGGACTGAAAAATGTGGTAACAGCAATACATATAATGTTAACAGACGACGCGCATTTCAAATTAGCACAAGAGCATATAGTAGGCTCGACTCGTTAAGGCTCAGTTATACTCTGAACAAAGTGACGTCGCGTCACCAATATACTCTGGTGCAGAATGCGAAAAAAGAACGACGGCGCGTCAATTCATTTTTCAGAGTAATAAATGAAGCCTTGAACGATGAAGAGCGATTGCGCGCAATCGAACGACGATTGCACCGAGACGAACAACACCCACTGACGGCGCGCAGTACCACTCAATGCACGCGCTCGATGTAATTAGCGGGAAGCATTCCCCACTGCTTTGTTCGCGTCACTGTGCCAGTCATCCAGCCCTCGTCCACCGCTTGACAGTTGACAATGACGTCGCCCTCAGCAAAAGATACCTGCAAGCACCAGCGTGTCATTAACTTTAGTCAATTCATTACATCATCAGAAGCACAATCGTTTCCTAAACTACGTTCAGTCATTCTCAAGCCTTTAATTAAGCCTCGCTTCGCACCGCACCGCACTGCCACGTATCGCTTACCTTAACAAGACGGTCCCGTAACTGCCCAATAGTGTGAAGATAAGTATTTCAAGTCAAATTGTCGGCAGACAGATTTGATAAAATTTGATTGCAGACATGAAACAAGAGATATTAAGGTATTGCATAAGTTCTCTCCGTTTTTTGTCACTTCATGCGAAAATGCGGAATTGTGCATCTCCGTTGAAAGTTCATAAAATGATTTATCGGCTTCTTATGAATAAAAAATCTAAGCTACTCTACAAGATGCAAAAATCCGCATTGAATTTGGGTCCGTGTAAGTTATTTGTCACTGGATGACTTCCACTCAAGCGCTGAACAGTTAACTGCCAACTCAATAACATAAAATGACGAAAACTGGACCAATTTAAAAAACCAAAAGTAGAAGTTGCTCTATCAGAGGCAAAAGCCGCATTCAAATCGGTTGCGTTTACACGAAGTTGTACGCATACAAACAAAGTGACAAAAAACGACAGGAACTTATGCAACACTCCGATACTTAGGCAATGGCTTTGATTATGCGGAACGAGGCTAGGCTTAAACGATTAGCGCTGCAGTCAACGCCCCTAACAGAGGATGCGTTTACACGACGTTACGATAAGTAGTTCCGTTTACGTTCAATGCTAGTTCAGACTTGCTGGCACCATTCGCGCGGGAAAACAAAACGTCGCCTCAGCCATTCAAAAAACACACCAACCTCGTCCGTGTCGGCTGCTGAATAGTCGTAAAGAGCGCGAACAGTGAATCCGCCGCCCGTTCCCGGCGCCGGCGCGCGACTCGGCGTCGTCGTCGAAGCAGGCTGCTGATGCTGTTGCTGCTGCTGCGGTTGCGTATGCGTCGGCGACCGCGGCTGAAATTGGGTGGTGGGCGACTGCGCCGGTGGGGCGTTCGAGCCTGCAACGTTCGTTATGATGGCGCACATTTAGCGTGGAGATGGGATGGAAAAGAAACCTAGTTGCTGCGCGCCCCGACTGCTGCCAACCGTCCCCCACTGGCCGTTTAGTGGATCGTAGTCGGCGATCGAGCCCACCTGACGCTGCTGCACCGGCACTGAAAACACAAAGTTGTGATGTTTACCAAAAAGTCGGTCGGGTCGCTACGAGACGGCTCAGCTGCCGACTAACGGCTAACACCGCGAGACAAATACACACTCACACGCCATGCAGCAAGGCATAGGTACACCAAGGCATTTAGCGGCGATCTGTGAAGTTTCAAAAAATTAAAGAAACGATTGAAAATTTCAAATTTCGTCCTGATATTGCAGTGGTCAAGGAATGCATGCGATGAACGGAGACACACCTCGACCGCCCTGCTCCGACGAGTAGATGACCGTGCCCGCTGACGCCATTTTGCTCGAGTAGGGCGTTCCTCCGTTGTTTTGCTGCTGCGGCGGCGGCTCTGCTACTGAAAACGGCGCACCGTAGAACACGGCAGACTCAATCGGTCAGTGGTTGATTGTTTAGTCGGATTCGTTTGTTTGTTGGAGTAAGTAGGCAAACGGAAGGTTAGGCGCTCGAGTAAAATGACCAACTTCGACGAATGGACTCTTCGAGCGGCGGGCGCGTCGAGTCCTGGTGCTTTTTGCGCTCCGTCTCGCCGTGGTACGCCGCCTGGGAAATGACCTGCGTGTTCTTCAAATGGCGCGACATCTCGGGGTCGTCGGCGATCTGGATCTTATGACCCTTCATCTTCTCAAAGTCCTCGTGGTATTTCACCTGCAAGTTGGATAAGCTGCGGTGTGGAGTTGGCGACATGTCATGTGTAAGCCCCAAATATATTTTGTATTTTAATGTATATGCTTTGCTTAGAGCTTCTGCCAAGCCTAAGCATGCAAAAGAGTATGGCGAGTGTGCGAGACTTGGCTACATGTTAACAATGTACAAAGTAATCCGACTGCGAGCGTCCCTCGGCGCAGCGGCGAAAGTCGCATCGGCAATGATCCGATTGCACCAATGACGAGTTATGCGGCCGTGGCGGGCGCTCACAACAACATTAATGGTTGTTCAGCGCGCCGCCGCCCCGCGCCGCCCCACCAGCGCGACCCTGATGTTAAATTTCCGTTTCTCGCGCTTCCGTCGTCGGCCAAGAGATCTCTTTGCGACGTTCTCATCGCCCCGTCGCGACGTCTCACCCGCGCGATAAACGATTTTGTCGCCGCGCCAGTTTCGTGGCGAATCAATTAGCGCCGGCGTAAGACCCCGATCGAGGGCGTAATCGGCGCGCGGAACTTCCTCTGGGCCGGCGGCGGCTGCTCCGACTCGTCGCGGACAGCGGCGGAACCGAAGAGGCTGCAGCGGGCAGCGCTTCCTGGCCGGCCAACTCGCCCTACCGATCCCCTCGTCCGTCCAGTAAACAGGCGAGAGCAGCGCATCCTCCGTCCGCTCTCTGCACACCGCATTCTCTCTCTCTCCCCCCACAACAGTCGTGTTCGAAAGTGCCCGGTGCGATCAATTCGAAAGTGCGCAGTTCGCTAGGTGACGCGCCGGCAAACACACAGCTTCAGACGCAATGCCCATTGAGCGCGTCTTCCGGCGGCAGTCATCCGCGACCGCAAACGACGAGCTGTTGCGCGACAAGCACGACCGGTTACGAACCGACGCCCCGGCGCCCCGGCCGCAAGCAGGTGCCCAGATCCAGCTAAACCGTCACGACTCGGCGACGCCAACGCGCTCACAAGTCGGTCGACGCGAGGCGCGCCAATGTGCAAGCTAAACAACGGTCGATGAATCAGCCGAGTGCGCTTCAAGTGGCGGCCGCCCGCGCAACATCCCCTGCGTCCGTTCTGCCGTTCGCCGAATCCTGTGGCATTCCACACCCTCCCAGACCTACCTCACACTTGGCGGTAGAGCGTCATTCCGCGTGATACCCTCCGTTATACGTCATCCCCCGAACAATGCTTGCGAACAAAAGCTTCCCCCGCAAATGAGCGCTATTTGTACAGCGGACAACAGCGAAAATAAGCTCACGTTGCTCTGAATTTTGGTATTTTCCGCTAGCCGACGCATCTCTGGAGTGTCCGAAACCACCGACGCCACAGCCTTGGGGTAATGCCTAGAACAGAAATGCTCTTTTCGCTATACACAAGACAGCTTCATAAACATACGGATCGCAATATGGCATTTTCTCATAACCCTTGTAGTTCTTCATGTTTAGGGTCATTCCACACACAGTGCACTTGAAACACTGCTTGTGCCAAACCTGAATAATCACCATTTAGTAAACTTAAATGCTATGCAAAAATAAAAATATAATGGAAGTAATCGGGTATTCAGATTGCAAAGACAGACATCAAAAAGTATCGCTATTCTTTTCCAAGCGAAAAATGACATATGAAGTGATTGTTCTTTCCTTTAAGAACTAATGCCCTGCTTTTCAATTCGAAGATTGAATGTA
>NIUQ01000204.1:0-64411 GCA_002796945.1 Plectus sambesii | reverse complement strand
GTACCGCAGCACCCCCTCAACGGCGGTGCAGGGAGGGAAGACTCCAGCCGAGCTCTTCTTGGGTCGACCGCTGCGAACGACATTGGACCTACTCAATCCGAAAAAGGAACCCCAGCAAGGTTCTAAGGACGCTGCGATGGAATCGCAGTACAACCGTCATCACGGCGCGAGGAGACGTCATTTCGCCATCGGAGACTTAGTCTACGCACGCGACTACAGCACTCCGGCCAAGCCAGCTTGGACACCAGGACGAATCGTCAAGCGCACAGGTCGAGTCACCTTTGTTATTGATGCAGACGGGACATCACTCACCCGCCACGCCAATCAGCTCCGACTCCGACTCGAGCCCGACGCCAGTCAAAACGAACTGGACGATCTCTTCGACGCGTTCGTCTTGATGCCGCCAAGCATCACCCCGCGACCTACACGTCAGCAGCAGCAGGACAGCACGCCTCTACCGATCAACGATCACTGGCCACCGCAACAGACGGAGGTTCGCCGACCGCCGCCGCCGACGGACGCTCGCCAACCTTCGCCGCCGAGACGCTCAACACGCACCCGCCGAGAACCCAAGCGACTGGACGTCGACCCGCGACGACCGTCGTATCTTTAGGGGGGAGGTGTTGGGGTGTTAAAACCCCAGAGTGTCCCACCACGGGGAGTTAGTGCATGATTACCATATCCATTCCCGTGAATGTTATGTGTCGCTTATTGCACGCTCAATGTTGCACGGTGTTATGTTACGCTTGCGCTGTATCCTACTGACTGGTGTACCCGATGAGTTGTATGCCCATTTGGCCCCGAGAGAGTAAATAGAAGAATTGAGCAAAGTCAACAATCTAAGAACACAACAAAAGCAATACTACAAACATGCTTTCCTTTGTAGAGGTTCCCTTCCTATTGCTTTGGAATGATAACATGTCCTATTGGGGTCATTTAGGGGCGAAAAGCAGCTAATGAAACTATTTGCTTCTCAGAACATATACATTAGGCTAGAAACGCTGAAAAACACTTGGTACTAGTTTTTGTACATGTCAAAAAGTAATTTCGGATAACTAGTCCGCTTTAAAATACTCACCCAAGAGCGCTTGAAAGTTAAGCGTATATGCCAGAGCGCTCGGAACACCATACTGAGCTGCGAGGCCGGCGCAAGGCACATCTTTGGTACACACGCCGGCTATTGGGGTTGCAGCGAAGGCCTTGAAGCATCGGTCCGTGGTCGGATCGTATATCCACGTAGTGTCAGGGCACTAAAAATCATGTGTAAAATATTATTACATGTAAAACCTAGGGAGTTTTTTAAATATTTTAAGTACTGCCATTTTTATAGCTGAAAACGATCTTTGAAACTGCTTTTTCAGATCCTCTGAAAGTTCAACTTTTCTGAATGTTAAATTCGTGCTAATCTATACTGCAATACGTTGATGATACACCATATACGAAAACGGTTAATGAATTCGCATTTGCTCTCTCAAGAGTACACTGCAGAGACAAAAGCTTAAGCCCAGACAATCGACTCCCGACATCCGAGACAGGCAGTTTCTTCAATTAATTTGGATAGGATATTATCGTGCGTGTACAGTAAACTTCAGATATGAAAAAGAGTTTAGATGAATTCGAACAGAGTCTCCTACATTCAGATTCTACTGTGATAGGCGTAATTTAGGTGCTAGAGTCAAAATCCGAAAGCATTTAAAAAAAGCCATCACCAGAACATGCAGCCAGGAGGGGTCAATTTGACGAAGCTTCTGGGATTATAATAGTGTGAAGCGCGCGAACTATTCAGTCGCCTTGGCGCGGGGAAATCCTAAACGCCCATCGCCACAACTGGCCAGTACGCGCGCTTCACGCTATCATTACCGCATCAATTGCGATCCCAACAGCGTTGTCAAAATGGCTCCTTTCTGTCTTTCAAAAGGTCTTACCGGCAAACAAAGTGAAGTTGGCGATAGCACTCCGGCGGAAGAGCAGGTGGCCGTGACTACTGTACCGTCCAAGTGTGTGAGAGGCTTGCAAGTCAGAGTGACAGTGTCGTCTTCCTCAACTGTGCTGCCTGGGGCCGGTGAGAATGTGCCGTAAGGTGTTGTGCCAACCAAACAAGTCTGAAATGCTACTTGGCTATATATCGCTGATGATCAAATAAAGTGCTCTCAGTTAATTGGCGCTATCAGTTCACAAAACTATGTTTTAAAAAGTGCCACATTAGTACTCTACTGCTTTTTATTGAAAAAGCTTTTCAGATATCAATACACATTTCAGCCCTGAAAATGACTTGTGATATCGCCGTTAATTTTACTCTTTACACAATCATATTGAATTTATACACATCAGTTAAACTACAACTATACTGTTGTAGATATATTCATGAGCATCACTACAGAAATCGAGACTAAAGTGCAACAGAATCGATTTCATGATCATGAGGCATTTCAGTAGATAAAACTTTTCACAATTTAAGACTTACTGGAATATCGGCTATATCTTCCTCTGGAAAGGTCGGAGCGCAAGCTTCACTGCTTCTGACCATGATGAAAAGCCAGCACAGGCCCACAAAGAGGATCGTTTGCCACGTGACCATTTTGACCAGTTTTTGCGAGGAAGCCGACGCATTCGCTGACATCATCATTTTGCGGTTTGGAATGGGCGTGGAAAGAAAGTAGATACAACCTGAAGCGAAAGTTCATTTCATTCGGCTTTGAAATCGAACGCTATTCTACCTCTACTTTAAATGACTGCAGCCAAATTCACTTCTAACCTATGGTCACATTGGTCTCCCGTGGAACACAAGGCCTGTGTTCTTACGAGAATACTAAATGATACACTTGAAGGAAAACATACGCGAGCAGCACGATATATCAAATACCGCTACTATGGAAGACTGTGGAAGAGTGAGACTGAGAGCAAAACTTGGGACTACGAGTGATGGAGTGTTTAAATAAGAAATTAGATGAGGCCGCCGGTCTGCTCAGTAGAACAAATGCGCACCAGTGACCTCTCAATTACCGTTCAGTTTTCGCCCTTGTCAGTTCCGTTCGTTCGACCTTTTGTCTTCTCAATGCCGATTTGCCATCCTCGGGCGATCATGCTGTTCAGTTGATTCCGGCGGACACGGCGGCAGTCGGCGAGACCATTACCGTCAACTGCATTCAAGACAGTTCGAGTACTCTTGGTTCCATAGTTGCAGTGAAGTTCGATGATGGCATGACAGCACAACAGAATTTTGACAATTATCCGGCACCCGGCAACTTCTTCGAACAATTCACTATGACTTGCCCTCCATCAGGATTGTGAGATGTCAGTATTGTTGAAACTACTGGTCCGCCTGGGTCTCCCATTATAGTAGGTCTTAAGAATGGCATTGAAAGCATGCCAGGAACTATTACGTGCCAGTCACAATCTGTCAGTCTTTTGTTCGTTTTCCATCTGCTTCTCAATCACTCATTAAGCCTCTTGCTAATTCAGCTCAGTCATGTTCGTCTTCCATGAGTTAATTTGCGTACCGTATTTACGGAAATAGTAGCACACGCTAAAATAGTAGCACACACGGAAATAGTAGCACATGTGCTACTATTTTTTACAGCTCTATCTTGGAGTTCATTAACATGATGCCATTTCATTTATAAAAATACCATTTTCCATGTCTTAATGGTGATAAAATATGTTGAGCAAGAGATGGAAAAAATAGTGTTATGAGCGGATAAAGTTTTAAGATTTCACGATCCGAGGGATTGAAACAATAGTAGCACAGTGCTACTATTTCAGTAAATTCGGTATTTATATTGTATTTTTAAATGTATGCTATTTCTTATTCTATACTTGCATCATCATACTCGGTCTGTCTCTGTGTATGATATACATTAGTTTTGAAAAGCTCTTCAACAACAATGTGCACTAATCTTCGTGGATTAGTGATCAAATCTGGCATAAAATATAATTGAATTAATACGTTTTTGCACTTATTTATTGTGAGATGAAAGAATGCGATTTGTTCCTTAAAATTACAGTGTTAATTCGATGAATTATTTCGATAAATATAATTTTGTCGGAAAGGAAATTTATTGACTATTTTGCCGTTAAAACATCTTGAACGCATCCGCGAAAACCGCAACAAATATTTGTCTCTTCATAATCAATTTTGTTGTTCTGTCGGATACCTAGCGTGTACTTCACGTGAAACGTATCTCTCTTTCTCATAACAATTAGAACGTCTCCTTCCATCCTTTCGACGAACGATTAGAGTAATCAGACAAACTGACCGTGATCTGATTGTGACTGATCTAGGACGAGAAATGTATCCGTTGGAAATTGGTCGGTCGCAGCATCAATCGCTATCGTTCAGTCGTCAAACTTTATAATGCGATCCCGATTGTGGAACGTTACTCAAGAATGACTTCGAAAGGGAGTGAAATATATTCGATGCAAATTTTACAACGAAATTTTCTGATTATTCATTACTAAAATGAAGCAGCAGAATTTAGAATCGAGATAGTGTTAGACGGAAATTTTAGACACTAAATATTCATTCTGACAATGTGAACAGTGAATTTTTTCATCAAGCTGTATTCCGGCAAGCTAATAGAGCATACTTGTAAACTTAGTCTTAAGGAATTCCTTGAAATATATCTTAGCCAGTGAATGGTCCTTCAGAGTTGAAGTTTATAAGCCGTCGTTCTAAATTTGGCGTATTTATGCATGTGCGCGCGCGCAGATAGCAGTATCTGACCAGATCGAACGTATCATCGTTGTATAATATCAGTCACTGCGCTTTATTAATACAGGGAGCTGCAATGTCTGATTTCCTCACGATATTTCAAAAAGGCGCTGGTTTTGGGAGCGGATAAACAATGTCCCAACCAAGTCTTGTTGCAGAACAGCAAGCATTTTGTGATATTGTAAAGGTGCTTAATTCGTTACTTTATTGACAAGTAAAACATGGCAACAATGATAGTTTCAAGTGAAAAGTCTGCTAAGTAACTGCATTGACAGAAATTATTTATGTTGCGATACGCGTAGACAGTAATAAATTCAACGCTAACAATTAATTTCCACTAAGCCTGTTGGTAAAACAAAACAATAAACACTGCCATGTCTAAGAGACTGTTGATAGTTGCGGTACAATCAAATCAAGTACATTTGAAAAGAAGTAAGCACCAAAAACTGCTTCCGACTCCTCCGCTTCCTTCAATTCTGACGTATGCCAATGAATAAAGTTAAACGCCCAATCAAACAATGATTTAAACATTTGCAGAGCGTTAAAGTAACTCTGCTGCAGTGTTTGCTGCGCGAAAACTGAACTGTGACACGATGCCAAAATGCTGTTGACCACGATTTTCTGCAAAGAAATGTATTTAACGATTTGCTAGCCGTCTCAGCTGTTTATGTTCAGTTCATTATTAAAGTCTTATGAGCAAAGTGCGCTGCGCAAACACACTACGCTCATTGTTAGAGTCCTCATTTGTTACCGCTTCAATACTGTGAGCCAATTTCATGTGGCATACTTTGGCTAGCTAGAGCCAAACTTCATACAGTGCAGAAGAACATCCCCAAAGTCTCTTTTATTCCATATTAAACCGATCCTGAGTCGCCCGCCCCACTCAATGGCGCGAAATTTAGAGCCTCACAATCTGCTAATCGTAGTGAATCCCGTCAGCAGTCATAAATTGCTACTGTCTCTGTCCTAAAACTACGTTCCTTCATTGGCTTGCCCATCCTTAAAACATTTTCCAACGAGCGAGGACAAAATTTTGCATAATCGAATTTTATCAGATACGACGCCGATCCTATTTTGCCCCTTACGCAATAATACAGTGGAACCCAGATAAGTGCACAACCCGGATAAGTGCACACAGTCTCCATGCCCCGAACTTTTGTACTATGTTTTGTACATGATCTGAACCCGGATAACTGCACACCGGATAAGTGCACAACCCGGATAAGTGCACATGTTTTGCAAGCCCCGTGTGCAACTTTTGTATGCAATTGTACCCGGATAAGTGCACAAGGGCGTGACCCCACCTAACTGTCACTCAAAAATNTAAGTGCACATGTTTTGCAAGCCCCGTGTGCAACTTTTGTATGCAATTGTACCCGGATAAGTGCACAAGGGCGTGACCCCACCTAAATGTCACTCAAAAATGAGCGCACACTATCCATAGTACATCAAAACAATGCCTTTGTTAATCAAAACACCTTTTAACCTTGTTTATCATGAAGCTGTATATAATGGCAAGAAATTTTTTGCATACCATTTCCGCTCTAACAGGGACGCTTTCCATGTCAATAAGGACATTTTTCTAGTCAGATTTATATGAAAAATGTCTTTTTTGATGTGGAAAATGTTTTCTTTGCTTTGGAGGGTGTCTTTATTACGTGGGAATGCTATATAACTAATCAAACATGCTTATTTTAAGGATTTGAGCAAAAATCGGGTCAGGAACTATGCACTTAGGCCAAACCCGGATAACTGCACAACCCGGATAAGTGCAAAAAATTATCTTGCCGCATCGATGTGCAATTATCCGGGTTCCACTGTAATATAAACTGATCTTACTCCCGTGTTAGTTAGAGGAGCATAAATGCCCATCTGCCACACTTGAGTGATGTTCACAATTGGCGTTGGCTTCGGACGGTTTTCTTCGTTGTCCATCCACAACAAACATTGGCCGACCTTTGCTTGCGCTGCATCAATCCGTCGGTATTTTCCAGAAACACAGTCGGTGACGTAGAAGAAGTGTTTACGAGTCAGCTTGATTATCGCGCCATTTTCTGCTTCAATTTGATAAAACAATGCGCGCTCATGTGGCTTGCGATGCAGGAAGGACACAACTGGTGAGAAGGTAAGCTGAAAATTGGATTCGATGAACAGCTGCTTTTCAGCATGGTGGTTCAGAGCAGCGCATGAAAGTACTGATAGACAAGGGGGAGTTTCGAAGACGTAGAAATTTAGACATACACGTTTTGATCGTTCATATCCTTCAGTCTAGGATGAGCTGACAATAATCCTATTTCTGTGACTTATTTTTGCGGCAGGGCTTGTGCTCTCTAATCTCATCGCTATCTGTCATGATCCATTATTAAATTTAATCGCTTTCACCATTTTTCGATTAGACAATGTTAAAACTTTGTCTCCAATAACCAAATCACGCATCAGCTTTACTCCATTCTCTGTTTCAACCGTGCCATCTTCGCTAAAACAGGCATTTTTATCCGCTGCTGAAGCTGCTGCTGCTGCAAATGCTGCTGCTGAAAACAATGACTGGTTAATGGACAATGATACCGAAAATAGGTTAGTAGCAAATTTGACAAATTTAAATGATTTTTTAATCTTTCTCGCGCCATCCTACCATTTACGAATTGAACTAGCAAAACAGCAAATTTCACTTCTGTTCAAAGTGATATTTTGAATCAGCAAAAAATAACAGAAAAACTGATAATGACTGCAATAATATACGATCACTGATTCATATCCGCGCTTTGTGCGGTTAACGGTACAGTGGAACCCGGATAAGTGCAACCCGGATAAATGCACAACCCGGATAAGTGCACACGTTCTCCATGCCCCGAACTTTTGTACTATGTTTTGTACATGATCTGAACCCGGATAACTGCACACCGGATAAGTGCACAACCCGGATAAGTGCACATGTTTTGCAAGCCCCGTGTGCAACTTTTGTATGAAATTGTACCCGGATAAGTGCACAAGGGCGTGACCCCACCGAAATGTCACTCAAAAATATGCGCATATGATGTATAGTGCATCAAAATAATGCCTATGTCAATCAAAACGCCTCTTAACCTTGTTTATCATGAAGCTGTATATAACGGCATGAAATTTTTCGCATACCATTTTCGCTTTAACAGGGACGCTTTCCATGTCAATAAAAACATTTTTCTAGTCAGGTTTATACAAAAATGTCTTTTTTGATGTGGTAAATGTTTTCTTTGCTTTGGAAGGTGTCTTTATTAAGTGGGAATGCTTTGTAACTAATAAAATATGCTTATTTCAGGGATTTGAGCAAAATTCGGGTCAAGAACTATGCACTTAGGCCGAACCCGGTTAAGTGCACAACCCGGATAAGTGCACAAAATTTTCTTGCCGCATCGATGTGCACTTATCCGGGTTTCACTGTACTTGCACCAGCATGATCTTAAGAAATTTCCTCACATGCCAAATTTGACAGAAAAGAGCCTCTGAGAACTCAAATATTTCTAAATACCAAGAGAGATTTCATAAGAAAATATTTACTAGGACTTCCTTTAGATTTTTAGGGCTCATAGCACAAAATATGGGAAACTGAACAATGTCCTTAATAGCTGGGTATATCTAAAGCCCGCGTTTGGCTGTATTACTTTGTATTCCTTGGATTATGTTTCAAATATGTTATGTCCAGAAACAATCGACTCTTCCAAAGTTTACAATGTTGAAAGAGTGGGTCATTAATTCTATCTTTTACACTCACCAAGAGGATTCGACGGAGCCGGAGGTACGGCAGGAGCTACGGCATTATTAACGGCGGAATTTGCCGAACTTTGCGCACTACTTGAGCTTTGCGCACTACTTGAGCTTTGCGCACTAGCTGAGCTTTGTGCACTAGCTGAGCTTTGTGCACTGGCGACGACAGCTACTGGCGGTGGCGGTGGCGGTGGGATCTTATTTTGTGGGAATGCGATTTTCTTCGAGTTGGTATCAGTAGCACTTATAACTGAAATAGTAAATGACATCAGTTCTCAAATGGGTAAAGCATTTGAAACTATCAAATCTGATTTATGAGACTGTACACCTCATACATAATACTAAAATATATCACTACCGCATAATCAATAAATATACCCAAGTTAAAGAAGACGTATTGCTGCGGAATTTTGATTCAAACAAGTTCAGTTTGATTCAAAAATGGTTCTTAATTAATAAAAAAAGGGGTACACTTCTCTTCTGTTCATGATCCCTTAAAAATACAGTGCTAATGTCTGAAGAAAGTCATTGAGCAATTCAAAAATAAAATACTCTAAGCCGCTTGCCTGTAGAATAAGTTAAAACATGAAATTCGATTCCATCGTCTTCAAGACCATTGGTTGCTTGAACGTTTTGCTGCTGAAAGTCGCTGTTCTGACGGCGAAAGCGTGATTTTCCGCCAATTCGAACTGTAGCTTTGCAGCCCAATGCAACGCCGTCATCCTGAGTCGTACCGTTGGTATGAGATTTCGAAGCGAACTGTCCCCTTGAAATGATCATCTCAAATGGACTGCAGTACTTCTCTTGCGTTACTCTCTAAACGAATAAAGAAAATCAAGTAATCATTGTTCAATATGGCCAGAGGAGCGTGCAAATGGGGGCAGCACCGAGACTTGGACAGCTCGCGATGAGATAATTTGAAAAATTTAAGCATACATCTAATTTTTTTCAATATGCCAGTTTATAATGTTTTTTCCGTTTTTATGAAGAGCAATTTATCTGTTGATCACTAAGGTGATAAAGAATACTTCTTTTTCATATCATCGAATCATGTGTTACAGAAGCAAACAATACAACCAAGGGTTCAAGTAGTTCTGTAAAGGATGACGATTATGCGCTACACGGTTTCCTAGAAGAGCTATCAACAAAAAAATCTCCCCCCTAAACTAAGACGATGTTCTGCTAAACACTGGCAAGAAGATTACTGCTCGCCAGTATCTTTAGCGTTCGCTGCGGAAATATCCCATCCTTTAATTTAGGCTTAGTCACTGAACACTTTACATTAGACGCACGCCTAACAGCAAGTGAGATTATTTTCGTGGGCGATAGGTAAGAAAATGTGTAGAATTACTGTCTTATAAACTGACCTCAGTACATCTAAATTTCTCTTAAAAACAAAACCCACATCAATATAGCGGATCATTGCTTCCATTATACTTGTATTGTTATGGTGGCAGTCCGACTCCTCCATTTCTTTCGATATCGCATACTCCATTTCGGTTAGGATCTTCAGCACATCTCTACTACAACATCTATGACCTGAAAGTAACACGTTACATTCAAACCTCCCACCATAATTTGAGTTAAATATACAGGGCGTTTCAAATATTTCCGCCGATTTGAAACTTGAATAAATTTTGATTGCATGATCCAATCTGAGTAATTCAAACGGTAATAGACTACTCCCGCTCGGCGGTTTTGTTATTTAAACACTTGAAAAATGTTCCTGTTGGATCGAAATTTTGTTCATTGACCGTAACTTTGTTCACAGACGACCAGTTAGCCCCCAAAATTAACATTTTGAGACCCACGCAATTAGGAGAGTTGAATAATATCAAGGTTTAGGCATTTTCGTGTTTAGACCAAAAAATCGATCTTAAAATCCTGACACGATAATTTCAAAAAGTGTCATATCAGTCGAATCCCCAAATAGTGTAGGTCTCAAAAACGTTAATTTTGGGCCAACTGATCGTCTCTGAACAAAGTTACGGTCAAAAAACAAAACTTTTTGGTCCCAACACGAACATTTTTGAAAATATTAAAAACAAAACCGCAGAGCAGGGGGAGTCTATTACCGCTTAAATTACTCAAATTGGATCATGCAACCAAAAGTTATTCAAGTTTCAAATCGGCGGAAATATTTAAAACGCCCTGTATTATCGAAGTAAATTCGTTGCTGCAATATCTTTACTTGTCTCTAACTTGAAAGGAGACCAGAATCCTTTCAAACACCACCGATAAATTTCATTTATCCTGATATAGGGGGAAAATTCCTCGCGCAATCAAGTACTTACCGCTCGGGCTCGTAAAGCAGTTAGCTGCGTCGTCTATTTCAGCATCACCGGTGTTATGTTCCTTTTTCAGTTCCGGCATAGTTGTGGTACTTTTTTCAGGGTTCGCTGAAGTCAACTCTGCCGATGAGTCAGCTTCCATTGTTGAACTTGATGAAGTAGTCTCTTCTGCGTCTGGCTGATTTTGGGATTTTTGCTTGAGTACTCCCGGAGTTATTCCAGTTTCTGTCTCGCCAAATTGAAATGATGGATTGTTTTCATGTTTGTTCGTCGATTGTGCCCTTTGAAGATTCACAGGATGCGGGCCTTCGTGACGAAATAGAGGTTTAGCTGAAACCACGATTGCACTCAAAATGAATCCCTTAGAGAGCTACAAACAAGTTTTTGGTTCCACCATGAACTGGCTCAAGCGCACAAAACGCAGGTTGATAAATGAAATGTAAACCTGTCTTTATACTGCTAACATGAAAGCAAATCGAAGGAGAAGCGACTTTTGTGGCTACCCTTCATTTTCTTAGTTACACCTCATAAAAGCATAAGACTAAAATGAACAGGCCATGGGTGAAGAGAACCTCAGATTACGATTGATAGCCATGATGCATGATTTCTAACCTTATGCGATACGATTATGACATTTATCGCAATTTCCAGTATCCGTTTTATTTTAAAAAGGATTTACCTTCAGTGGAAATTTTCGCAGGTTGAGATGCGCAGACCGCTCTCGCTATCACGATTAGGTATTTGAAGCTGAAAAAGCGCGATAGAATCTTCTCTTCTTGTGACCTACGCTTAATATTTTTAGAACTGAAGTCTCACTTTAAAAAGAGATGGATAGTGGACGATCCTTAACGATAACGAAGGCATAGTGCAATGGAATCATATTCAACTGTTGACTAATTTTGAAATTACTGGAGTGAAAGAAAAAGAACTGCGGAATCTTTTACATCATTGATTTGATGTGTTACCTAGCCTATCCGAGAAAATTTTAACCACTTGCACATACCCTTTGCTGGTTCTAAGCTTGCGCACATCCGATATGAAGTCAAAGGCCAGTTGAGAGTCATTTTGTTTATGTTGTCCGCCTATAAATTGTTCTCCAGAGCGCAGCAGCTTTTGCCCAATATTTAAGCCTTTCACTTTATGTGAGGAACAACATTTTCTAAAAGCGATGCTCGATGTTCACAACGTCTCTTCCTTAAGAGTACAAATTATAGTGCCTTCAAACTTGTTAATTAGTGTAGTGAACAAGCTATTGTAAACAGACATAAACAAAACTATTATTAGGTAATAATAAGAATCGAGAGAAACCCGGCAGAAATAGTGTACATCATATTGTTACAAATTGCGAGGAGCATCTTAATCTATGAAAGGCCTGTATACTCTCGTCCTAATGACTCTTAATAATAATAATAAAATTACATCTTTTCTTACTTTGTGTATGAATACGGCGCCCCGCCAGCAAACCATCCACCATTTTTGAAACAAGGAGTCGACCATAATTTCCATTGACAGACCTGCATCGATAATATCATTGGAATAAATTTGCATGAGGCTTGCTGTGAACCTCGATGGATCATTCGGAGAAAAAAATGGAATTGGTTTATAGTGGCAGTTGACACACTTTCGCGAATACAGTAAGAGCAATCCCTCGTCCGTGAGTTCTCGGTGTAATTTTTAACAAAGTGTCGCGTTTTACTGGTGTAAATGTAAATCGCGTTCCCGCCATAGCCGCTCATTGCCGTCATAGATTAGCACCCCGTGGTCGTCTTTGCAAGCGAGCGAATGACGTGATTAATCGAACGCGCGAAAAATTTGAAGAGGAAGCGAATGAAGTGTTCTTATGTATCGTTAAACTTCGATTGAAAAACTACACGTTGTTTCGCAGATAAAATCAATACAGTCATGATAACATAGTGACTTGTGGGTTCACCCTACGCAGGACAATAAAGAGGGAGCAGAGGCACTCGAAAAGGGCAAAATAGTGAAATGTCATCTTTTAATCTTACTATTTCTTTTCTCCTCGCAGGTGAATACTTGTTCAGGCGGCTTTCTCCGATTAAGTGCTGAGCATCTCGATGATGATGGACGGCTATTCTGCTGCTGAAGCAGTTAGGGAGCGCGGTACAGTCCAAAATTAATGAACTGTCATTTGATACGCTAGCGCGGAACGGTATAGCGTGGGGTCCGCAATATTTTGCTTGGGCAATGGCGATGTAAATCGCTAACAAAAATGCCACAGGCAGATGAGCGCACAGTGGCATTACGAAGAAATCCAAAGAGAAGCACACTTTCAAAACTGAAAGAATGAACACTCGTGCAAATATGAAGGAATTATAAATAGGCGCGAATGTTCTCCGCGAGAATCAACGGTGACCCGTTTTAGCAAGAGTCGTCCAGTCGATGACCTGTCGCCATCGATAATCAAATTAAGTTGAGCAGTAAATATCGAGTGAAGCGAGACAGAAGAAATTAGGCCATCAGTCGCCTCTTGTCTGATTAGTTCATATATCTCATTGTCCCCGTTTGACTCTGATAGAACTTGTTTCAGTTCAATGTGACGATATCGTTTGTGTAGAAGTAGAGTAGCACCGGATAGAACAGCCCAGATATAAGAGCAAGCACTTTATAAAATGACAAGGACATGCCAGCTCAAATGGTAGAACCAATGCTCTAGCAGGAAAGGTCATGAGTTTACTACCCTTGACGTTCGACTTCCCTTATAAAGATTCACACGGGGCGCGGGTATCGAACTTTCGATCATTCACCATCATAGAACCGACTTAATATAAGCGATTTTTAACGTCCTTACTTCATAATTCTACAATTTACATAATTTTATGAAATCAATCACAGATATATCGTAGCTGACGTCATCATTGTCGTGGTCACGGTTATCTTGGAACGCCCTGTTCAGTCATATTTTGCAAAGGAACTTTATTACAGTTAAGAGTTCCCTGCATAGTCGGTTCAGAACCTTTTGGAACATTCAACTCTGCATCAGGAAGTACAGTGAGTGATGGAGCTGTCGTGGGACTGACCTGCGACCCATCTAACCACATTTCAATCACCACCGCCGTACAAATGTTTAACAACGATGTTCTGGGACTGCCTTTACAAGGCTTAATAGTATGTACACATTAGGCCAGTTTTATATCGTGTACTTTAGCAAAAGTCGTGCTTCATTTTAAATGGTTCATAAGCTTTTGAAGTGATTTGCAGACAGGTCAAACAAGTAGCACACATTTAAAAAGTTTGACCATTTCGTTTTTAAACAGTTCGAAGACTTGTATCGATGTACAGTATTCTCGAAAAAAGAACGAGGCAAAGACAAATGGTCAACGTAACATTTATCGCCTCAGTTGCCAATCAAACCCGTAGAAAATGCCTTCCATTAAATGTTTTCTGACATGATCTCGTTGATTGTTGAAGACAACGAAAATTGCGGTCGGCGATGAAGGTCGCGACGCGACACAAACCGGGCCCTATATCGGCAAGCGCTAAATCCGACGATCTTGGTAACGTTGATGGGATGTAGTTTTATACGCACCTCTAAATCCTAGTCCGTTGAATTAATGAATTAGTTCATTGAATTAGTGAGTTCATGGAATTCCCTCTAGCAGCGCTTCGTTCCAAAACTGCAAGCTACTCTCATCAACACTTGAGTAATATGGCGCTTCGCGCCGCAAGAAGCAAAAATGAAGAAAACACAGAAAAAATCGAACTAAAAGGCTTCAATAATCTAGAAGAGAAACGAGATGGCAGTCAATTCCAATTGGTCAACTGACATCTCGTTTCTCTTCTAGATTATTGAAGCCTTTTAGTTCGACTTTTGCTGTGTTTTCTTCATTTTTGCTTCTTGCGGCGCGAAGCGCCATATTACTCAAGTCTTGATGTCAGTAGGTTGCAGTTGTGGCGCGAAGCGCCGCAACTGCAACCTACTGACATCAAGACTATAAGCAAGATAAATCAGTATTAGTCCCCGTTATTTCGTTACCTTTCTAGCAAACAGTTGAGGAGAGTAAATAGGAACGAGCAAGTCTTTCTAAAGTGAAACTTTGGCTTTTCATGTTAATAACTTAAAAGCTGATCGTATTTAATACTGCAGCGGACAATAAAACTCACTCTCTCTCACTAGTACCGTATTTTAAGAAATAATGGCACACTAAGAAATAGTGGCACACGCAGAAATAGTGGCACAGGGTAGAGGGTGAATGAAACAATAGTGGCACAGGCGGAAATAGTGGCACATGTGCCACTATTTTTCACGTATTGACCGGGGTCAGGACTATCTCAGAGGCGATGATGGTGTTTGTGACTGCGATTCGGTGGTCTTTTAGCAACTGTGAACTGGAAATTTCTAAAATGTAGCTATTTTGTTCATTAAAGTACCATTTTCCACGTCCTAATGATGATGAAATATGTTGAAGAGGAGGTTGAACTAATAGTGGTACACGGTATAGAGAGGGTTGAAATAATAGTGGCACACGCGGAAATAGTGGCACACGCAGAAATAGTGGCACAGGGTAGAGAGTGATTGAAACAATAGTGGCACAGTGCCATTATTTCTTAAAATACGGTATATTTCTTACTGTGAACCGACGACTCCAACTGAGTGAATCTCGAAAAGAAATTGGTTTGCATTAACCGGCACTACAGTAACCAATGTCCCTTCAAATTGTTTTTCATTTTTCGAATGCAGGTTGGAATCGAAAATTAGAGAAAAAGTACGAGATTTTCGCCTTAGTTCACGATGAAAGTCAGCTCTGATGCGCTGCACATCAACCCTACATACTTGACCGAAGAGTTTTCATCGAAATTCAAGTCTGTTCTGCAATCGACGGAAGCTGGTTTGCATTTTTTCAAGATTATGGCAAAATGAAATATTCAGTGAATAATATTCTTGAGTTAATAAAGCGAGCATGATCATTTTAAATAGAGTTTATAGGGGAGTTTGGAAAGATTCTGATGCGATTCTTATCTGCAATTATTTTGAATCATTTCGGAAATAAGTCACTATTGTTTGAGTGAAATGATACGTGCGATTATCTGCTAAATGCAGTTTTTCGGATTGTATATAATGACGTCCCCCACTCTTCAGACATGAACCAGCATTGGTTCTTTCATTCATCATCGGGTTCTTTCAGATGATGCTGGGTCGTGCGAGCCATTCCCCCATTTCGCACTGAAGAATTTTATTGAGGCGGATGGATTTATGGAATGTTTGCGAGAAGAGTTATCCTTAGTAGAATGGCACCGCAAAGAAAATGACCTCTACTCGCTCAGTCAAACTGCCGATTTGGCCAGTTTCGGTCCTGCGCGGTGTCCGAATCTTTGCAAGTTTAGGTAAGTTTCAATTTGCCCATATATCCGTTCGCACTGTATGTTTCTCTTTCTTATACTTTATAATCATATAAAGTTGATTCCTTTAACTCAATTGAAGCGTCAAAGGCTCAAAAGACTACACAGATAACAATTGACATCTGGTCTGCCCTGATTGATCGGGAAGTTTTCTTAGAAACCCCTCAAAATGTCAGTACTTCAGCACAGGGAAATGAAAAAATACCGATATGAAAAGCTTGTGCGGCAGGCGTTGTTTATTGAATGTGCTGTTAATTTCGGTTTCTGTTATTCTGATATTACTCTTATACCGATAAACATCTTCGGTCCCCCAAGCATTGATATAAACGAATTTCACTGTATTTGGTTTGTTGCAGAGAGTTTATGAAGACTTCGGTTCGCGATTGGTTGATGAGAGCATCGGGGGTGGAGTTGAACGAGACGGTGGCGATGACAGGCAGCAATTACTCCTTCACCGACTGCCTGCTGCCTCACGACGACGAGTTGGAGGGCCGGCGCTTTGCCTTTGTCTTTTATCTCACGCCCGGATGGAAGCAGCAGTATGGCGGAGATCTGAAGCTGTTTAAGACTGACGGTTAGATGCCTAACATTCTTTAGATACTTGAAAGTGGGGATCGGCCTTGTTATAAATTTAATAGGAACGTATTATTTTCACTTTGTGCGTTGTGCTATCCAGGAAATATTGAATCCCTGAGTAGTGGCTTATATTTTGTAGGCACTGCTTTTTGACATTTTTTCTAATATTCGACCCGAACTCGTTCGACTCAATGTAGCTTTTCGTTGTTTTGCATTTGAGCGACTCATATCTTAGCGGTAGTAAAAAACCCGATCATATCTGATCAACCCAGTAGTCGATCTAAAAAAGTTCAGAATTTTTCAAGTTTTCTATCATAGTTTTATTATTTTTAATCCTTAGGACAGCATTTACTCACGTCATTCTTGGTTCACTTATCCAATTGTTCATAGCTTTACAATTCTGCAGTCACTAAGAACCGATTTCTGCGTTACAGAAAACTACCGACCCGTAGAAGTCGGCACATCGCTGACGCCCGAAGAAAACTGCATGACTCTCTTCGAAGTCTCTCCAAAGTCTTGGCATTGCGTGGCGGAAGTGTTGAGTGAGACCGAGAAGCGTATGTCAATCAACGGATGGTTTCATGGCCAGAGTCTTCCTCGACCAACCGCCCTGTTAATCCCTCAGCTGAGTCTGCCAAAGATAAAACCTTCTCACAATGTTACTGTAAGCTTGCTTTAGTTTTTTGCAAGGGACCGTTTACAATGGAATGGGTTATATACAGGGGTCGGAATTGTCCTGTTTAAAAAGAATATCCTTTTTTTTTATGAGAACGCCAAATTTTCTAAAAAAAGGTCATTTTGAAAATAATTGAAGATTATGACACAGAAAAAAGGATACTTTTTTAAAATGACATTCAAAATTTAGGATCCCAAAATGGAACAATGTTTTTAAAAAGGACGAATTTTATTAAAAAAGCACAATTTTCAAAATTTTTCATTCCGAGCCCTGGTTATATACGAGTGCCTAACATCAGTATAGAACATTTAGCCCTGTTGATTGTAAAAAGATCCTTATTATATCGTAGATGGTTTATTTAGCCTTCTTATCCTATTTGTTGTATCTTTACACGTAACTGTTCGCTTTCAGTACGAAGAAGTTTTGGCGTGGATTAATCCAGAATATCTGGCGCCTGATCAACAGGCTGAAATCCGGGAAACATTCGAATCCGAGTCTCAGATCATCCTGGTCAATTTTCTTAAGGTTTGATCATTTATCTTAGCATTTGAAGTTGAAAATTACGTTATTTTCTTAGTGACCGATTTTTTTAGTTGGACAAGGATTTTTATGTTCTTTTAAAAAATTGCAAGATTTCGGAAGATGGAAAGCCCCGGACTAATTTGTGGACAAACACATTACTATTTATTTATTGATTTATACTGATTTCTCAACGTCGCATGCGAACTAAACTTAAAAAAATACTGCTGCATCATAAAGTTTTTGTACACTAGACAAGTTCAGTTATATAAAAATGTTTGGGGTGACTTTGATTGCAGTTTCGCCGCTGCCGCGCAAAAAAGCTCGATACAATAATGCTCTTACATATTGTCAATTGAAATGTCGTACACCTTTTCCTTCAGACTGACAAGTACGAAGAAATGCGTCGAGACCTGCTCGAGAGCGGGAAATTCAAATCGTGCGGTCCGCCGAATAAACAGTACGACTAACTTTTACCATATAAATAGGTTATTCTATTGCAATTTGTTTGCAGGAGATATGAAACTTTGCTGGAGGCGGATAATGTGTCTGAATCGGCCATTGCGACCTGTCTGCGGCTATTTAGATCGGAGGCCATTTGCTTGCTCCTAAGTCAGTGGACTGGACTCGATCTCCATCCCCTTGCTAACCAGCAGCAGACAATAACTAGCTCGATATCTGAATCTGGTTTGTTTAATCTCTCATTTTTTTTGTTCTTTCATGTACAGTGGAATTCACTTATAGCGGTTTCGCTTATACCGGTATTTCGCTTATACCGGTAATTTTGGTCGGTCCCGCAATTACCGCTATAAGTGAATTTCACTGTATAACGTTTGCATTCGTATTGATTCTGCGGGGTTTAATTCTCATAGCGGTTGTCAAGTGTGTGGATTCCTGTCTGAATGGTATAGTGCATGCAACAAATATCATTATTACCTCACTAAAGACACTTTCCATATTGATTTGATGCGTTCAGTGTTCTTACTAGAGCGGACATGGCATATTGTATAATTTTGCTTAAAGCTTCAAACGAGTTCTTCGAAAGAGAAACAATAAGTGTTGCAGCCGTGACTGCCTATGGTTTTAGAAAATTTTTAGCAGATTCAAACGGATCATAAATGTTTTCGATATGTTCAAATAGACCCAACAGGGATCAAGTTCCAAAAACTGTTGCAGTTGCGAAATTGCAAGCGCTTATTAGCCATTTTTCAACGTTTTAAAAGTTATTTGCAGTTTTCTCTAATGGGCCGACAAATTTCTGTTGAGAAATTGTAGCATGCATCGTATTTTATCGATATCTCCCAATATTTTTATGAGCGAATTGTTGGGTGTTAACAAACTCTATCATCATTTCAGAACCCCAACCGTCCAAGAAGCGCAAGCTATCTTCGAGTGCGAATGTGGATGGCGAAGATCATCCTGAAATAGGCGGTAAGTGAAAAAATATCCGTACGAGGACGGTACGCCTCACATTCCGGATCGCGTTATAAGACGCCACACGCGCATGCCTTGGTTACCTACAGTATCATGTGCATGCGCGTATGACGTGTGATAACGCAATTCCGGAATGTGAGGCGTACCGTCCCCGTACCAAAATATCATTTCAGCTACTTTTATGCTGTTATAATTATTGAGCAGTATAATAATTTGCATTTGACACATTTCAGCTTCAACGAGCGATAATGCCGACGTTAACGACAACGTTCTGATCACGTCAGAGATTCGGCGATTCTCGCATGGTTCTTACTCGGTGGTGGACGACGAGATTGCTCTCGATTCGGAAGCACAAGGCTTCTGTCTCGACGCGCAAATGTTCTTCGGTCCTGACAGTAAGACTCACTTTTCCATGTTTATTATAGTTTTAAAATATAAAATTCCAACTATCGGTAATAAGCTTGAAAATAGCTTGTAACTTTTTGAATAAAGTAATTACTCTGTGATGTTTGGCAGAAAGTAACTCATTGCGAAACTAGTAATGGCAAGTTAAAGTAGAGTGTGAGTTCGCATCATAGTGGGCGACGTGTTAACTAGTGTGCTTAGTGCTGAACATAAAAACTGTGCTCAGATTTTGAATACTGGAAGGTTCTGAAGTCGAGTATTTGTTTGCAGACAGTTGGCCTAAAAACAGCGGTGGCACGACGTCCTACATTGCAAAAGATGACGAAGAAGAGGTCAGTTTAAATGGCGCGGGAAATTCAAATATTTTCATTGTAATTGCCACTTTAAGTAAAATTACTGGGGATATTAATGATTTGGGGAGTTCCGCTCCTCTTAGGCAGTTTGATTCGCTGTCATAAGGGCTCGCGTTGAAACCAGATTCCCAGTCACCCTTATCTTTGTAAGAAGCATATGGAATTTCACAATTCTATTTTAATTTGAGAACTATAATGAAGCTATAGTTAAAATCGTATACAGAGTAATTCATATTGCTGGAGGTTACACAAGCCGTTTTCTTTATTATCTCCGCATCCTTTCAGCTGTTATCAGTGGAGCCACGCGGTAATAGTCTAGCATTGGTCTTCCGCGAGCCTGATGTGTTCAGCTTCGTCAAGTTTGTGAATGCCCGGGCTGCTGATCATGTTTTCCATTCGCTCACTGCTGCCTACTTCGGGCCGGATGATCCTGAGGATCAGGGTGATGAATGATTACGGTAGCGCTTGTTGTAGTTTTGCGTGCCAGAATGATTCTCTATTGTTTTTTGTGTCTTAAAATGATTTTGTGATAGACTTTTCTATGCATTGAGCTCATCTTTCTTCGGTGCCTTGTCACAGAATTGCTAGATTGCAAAATGTTTGCTTATTTCGTTGAAAATTGTCATTCTATTACATTTTTATTTTATTTTTTGGACTAAAGTACCCTAGAATGACAGTTTCAGCGAAATCTGAAAGCTCTTTACGACCTGTGACAATAGAAGCTTGTTGCTCAGAAATTCTATCGCATGGATATATATTTGGTTAATATAGCCCATATGCTTAGTTCTGTGAGCTCATTCAGTGCACACTTTTTGTTGAATTTCAAGAATTGTTGAGAATTGTTGAGGTGGGCTCGTTGATTGTTGACCGCTTACAGAAATAAAAGCAATCGTTGGCGAGCGATTACAGTATACAATGGATGAGTGAATTGGCTCTTGAAAGAAATTATGCTACTTTCTTATTGAATATTGCAGAAATGAGACCCATTTGATATTTTTAATGCAATCGATTGGATGACTCTGGTTTATGGTAA
Source organism: Plectus sambesii (assembly GCA_002796945.1). Classification (NCBI taxonomy): domain Eukaryota; kingdom Metazoa; phylum Nematoda; class Chromadorea; order Plectida; family Plectidae; genus Plectus; species Plectus sambesii. The sequence goes on along the minus strand of NIUQ01000204.1, from coordinate 43,314 downwards.
CATTTTGTCACACATTTGCACCCACAAATCAAAGAACAAGTACTTGACGTACAGTTAAAGTAGATACTTGCCAATAATTGCCACAAAACCGTACTTTGTCAGCGATATGAAGAATAATGAAAAGCTTAAAGAGCTGTATTATTGATATAACTAAACATGTACTACGCAAAACACTAAGCATACAGCGGAGTATACAATCTTTAAAAAAACACGGATAGCAGAAGTGGAAATATTGAAGTATTATTAAGTATCGGCGATTCATGTGACCTGATGCAAATTTGGGAGATTCTATATAGCTCATCTAAACTCGATTAAGATCAGTAGTATCATTAGTGCGTCGTCTCCAAAGGTGTACAGTCTGGATAGTAAATATGGCCGATTGCTACTGCTAATCGTACGAGACAGTTGAATATCAAGCATGTTTTTGAGGTTTCAAGTAACAAGTCCGTAGCTAGGCTAACTTATGTAATCTTGTTTACTCCGCAAATCAGAAATTTGTGAAACTATGGTACGGGGCACGGGTAATATACCAATATTAAAGGATCGATCAGATTTATTCCCATCACGAATGCCACCTTCAGTAAGTCTTGATATTTTATAAATATCCTTTCGAATTCGACGTGCTTGAGTGGATTCTAAGCGCTAATTTATTTTTTGCGTAGAGTAGAACAGCAAAGAGAGATAGAGATAGATAATAGGTGTAATCCCACGGTGCGCTAGTCGCGTCATTGGCACCAAGCCTACTCACACAACCGCGACGTGGTCCGCTGAGACACGGCTCGCAATTTGTTCAGTATAACGCTCCCAAATATCTCACCTTCTCAATGCTCTCCCGATTTTTAACTTAGCCGCCCTGAAAAACTAATGCACCATGAAAACAGTTTTTATCATCGAAATTTATGCAGTATTCTCACAATCATAGTAATAACACGCGTGAGTTCTTTCTCAGTCTCTCCACTATACAGCTGTGTGGGCATGACTTTGAATGAAACTGCACGGTTAGCGGCCGGGGCTTATATTCCGCGTCACAACCGTTGACCGATGTGTCATCTCTACACTTTCAGTAAAATGTCAGTCAATGACGACATATGAACTTCATTGAAAGTTTGAATGCGATGCTGAGAATGGTTATCACTGCGAAGTTAGAATGCTCAATGAGCACTTAATTCGTATTCGCGCGTTCTTTTTTGGCAAAATGGAGAGAACGCCACGAAAAGTACTATTCGGGCTTGATGTTTGACTCGATCAAGGGTTGCGACGCGGACTATAGTGGAAGAGTGGCTCAGACACCTAATGGCTTCGCGCGACGAGCGTGACGGCAGCGGCAATGAGGGCGAGGCAGATGGCGCTGTTAAGTGTCGCCGCGGTCGGCCGGACGGCGCCGCCTCGCATTTTCCCTCTGTACACGTCGTCCAGTTCGTAGGCCGCGACCGAGTTGCACCACTCCTCCTTGCAGCAGCAGATGGAGAAGTTACCGCGCAGTCTGAAACGAACGACTTAATCCAGCACTTTTATGTTGTCTCATAGAGGTCATGCTTCCAGAATAGGCTTGCGCAAAGAGGCCGGACTACTTATGGCTTAACTCTATATCTCGTTTGCCATGGGATTCCTAAGGGGTAGTTCATAGAGGCTTAGATTGGACTCTGGAGTCGGCAAGAATTTAAAGATCTACTTTGGCGATCTTTATTTTCAAAAACAGGTCGATAAATTTTTACCCAATAGTGCTTACTACTCTCTGAGAAAAAAGTTATTCGTTCCTAATACCTCTGACCGCCCAGTTTCCCCGAGATTGATTTCTGGCAGTTCAAAAACTGCGTAACGCATTGTTAGGCTTCCCGTCCATCAGGCCGTTATTCAATCGACAATGCTAAATTCTTGAGTATAATGGGCTCTCGAAATGCTTCCATATTAGCTTTATGTAATTTGCACATAGCCGCTTTGTTACTAGCGAGGGCGTCAATAGTATCTACGCACTTCTATCGACGCATATGGAGCCATGAGCAATAACGCGCTATATTCCGAATGCGTTCAGCAACCAACCTGTAGGATAGGACAAAAATCCGAACGGACAGCCGCTAAGAATCGCATCCGGCCGCCCAAGATTTGAAAAGTGCTCTCTTATTAAATATAAAATGTTGTGCTTCCGCCAGAAAAGAGAACAACTATCAAGAAGAGATGCATTGAAATTTAATAACTTTTATGATACCTACAAGTGCTCACTGAAGCCCATTAACACCGAATCGTCCGAACAAAATGTGATTTTAATTAGCATTCGCACTAACCCTTCATAGGCGGCCTTGGCCACGCACGGTTCCGTCCCTAACGCCAAATCTTCGCAGATCGCTCGGTCACCACCAGTGTAAGCGCAGCGAGAGCGGATGCCCTTTTGACGAGAATGAAGGTTCGGGTCTAAAATTGTTTAATCGTAATCATGAATAAGGATCAAATTGATTATTTTTTGTGAAATCGCTGCTGTGTCTGATCAGCAACACGATGACGGATAGATTTTAAAAAGCTTCGAATGGGCATTAGACTGATCTCGTATTTTTGACATTTCACCGCCTTATTTAGTAGAGATAAAAGAAACCACGACTTCAGATTGTGTTTCAAATTGTTAATCAAAAAGTTTTACACTTTAGTCTACCTAAACTTGGATTATTAATTCAGGCTAAAGCAAAGGGAAGGATATGAATATTTTTTGGACATAAAAAAAACCAAATTATGGAAATCTTGTAAGTAGAGAGAGATGACACAGTTTGAACATACTTAAGTTTGAAGGCTTTTCAATGATTAGTCTTCACTTGCAATTATAACCTAATGATCAAGTATAGAGTAAATCCCCAAAGGAATGTATTCAATAACGTTCCGGTGTACACATCGAGGATACTTGAAGCCTACTTCCTAGAACTCTAGCGACTGAGAAACTGTGGACATGCAAGCGCGGTGATTGATCATTTTCCGGTTTTTTTTAGTTTTTTTAGCCAATTACTGCGCTTGCAGTTTCGCAAAAATTGAAATAATATTATGAAATAGTTCGCTGGGTGTACGTTTTCCCACACCTTCACACTCACCACATGTTGCAACATTATCAATGACATTTGTGGCAGTAATCACTTACTATCGCTATGGCCGTCGTATATGAGCACCTTGACGCACCAAGTGGAAGTACAAACTGGGGAGAAAGTCTCATTTGTAGGGGTGAAGTCGTCTTCGATTGTGTGCTGCACAATACCAGTGAAGCCGTCGAAGCAGTTCAGCGACCGACAAGTCACCACCATCATCATCACAATAAGTGACGAGATCAGCTGACACCGCCACATTTTTGTTGCTGCGCGTGAATCACAGCTCTTCGCTCTGATCAGCGGCGCAGTTTTGGCGAGACTAAAACTTCGACATCTGAAAGAGAACATTCTTTTTTTACAGCGCTCAGCTTTGGTTTTGGCACAATTCCAAGAAACACAGAGGTCAAAATATTAGGCGCTGCGCGGGTGGCTGGGTAGAGAAATTCTAATCTAATTGTTCGAAATATTGTTTTTTTCCACAAATTCTGCCTATGCTTTCGGCATAGACAAAGAAAGTGAACACCGCAGCGTAACAATGCATCATCGTCCTGTTTACTCAAACTTGTCACATTTTCCTAATCGGAATAGTCTAGAAGAGAAATTTTTCGATTTCTCTCTTAGAACTACCAGGCTTCTTCTATTCGAGGAAGCTGCTAATAAATATTTAGGCGGAAGTGAGCGTTCATTTCGTGCGCAATGTCGCAGCGTTAAATAGCCCATAACTCAAGCAAATCGATGGCATTACACGCCATGGGAAGGAGGAGGCTGCGTCTGGAAACGTTCAAATGGCGCATCGCACCAACTTTGAAAGAGAGAGAAGTGGAAATCAGATCAATGCGAATTCGCCTGGGCCCAACGAAGTCAACACCATAGGGACCAATGAGCCCGGACCGGATTTATTTCGTTTTCGCTGCCGCGCCCTAATCGCCCTACGATTGATTGGGCGGTGTGGCGATAGCCAGTAAAATTGGACGACACGCGGTTGCGGCGGTCCGCAAGGCCTGATATTTTCGTCGACAATCACATTGGGAATGTTTTCTCAACTTGCTGACTCACAATGTTAAATATAGAAGATATCGTACTGAATTTTTTTAAAGAGTACAATTACGGATGCAATGAGCTTCCCATTTTAATGGATAGATGGCAGTTATGCCCTCCTCAAAACGTCTTTATCTTATCGTCCTTCTCAACGAAACCCATTCCAGCTTTCGGTACAGATCGTAGCATCATAGGCTTAAAATGATGGCTCTCGTCATGGTTAAAGCTTATGTTATTAAAACCTGACTAGACTTCGACACGGGCACACAAGTTTCATCTATGGCGCGGACCTAAAGGCTCCTGTCCAGATATTCAAGCCTGAAAATGAGCAGTTCTGCCACACGAAGAACAGCGCGCAATGACAGCTATTCAGTTTCCTTAAAAAGCGTCCGATAGCAATGGAAAGTTTCTGTATGACAGTTCTTGTTCCGAGTCTAACCCGACTATTGCGCTCATCTTTGACGTTGCTAAGTGCAGGGACGTCAACTGAAACGGCTGCTTTTGAATGGAACTTTGGCAGCTGAAGGGGAGTTGAAATATACGCGCATAGGACGTCGTAACGACTAGACGCGGTCTGTCAACACAGCGCAAATACGCCGCAAAAAGCGAAATCCTATACTCGAATCGGTCAATATTGATCCTTCCTTGGTGCAATTTGTCGCGCGCTGCAGTTCATAATCATAAAGTAGCTAGTTCGCGGCTGGTATATGGGTGGCGATGCTTTTCTAACTAGCTGGTAAGCTGAATCATTTCCATATCTAACAACCATGAACGGAAATAGCTGAGCCGCGAGCTGGAGCGCGAAGGATTGGTGTCAACGCGAGCCGAGCTACAGCAAGGGTATTGGAATGAGATGACGACCGACGGGGAGAGTTATTTTAAGGAGGCTAAACCTTGGTTGCGGAAGAAGGGGAAATAAACCGATGCTTTCTCTATACAGGCTGAAGCAGAATACTGGTAGTGCTACCGTACTAAAATTATAATCAGTCAGCCCAGTCTCCATTAAAGTTCACCTTTCAGCTTACTATTAAGAAACGTGGTAGCATTCACGCAACAAAGATTTGGTATAGCGTACTATACTAACGTTTAGGCACTTCCGCGCTTTCCAAATGAGTGAGATCAATTAACGGTAGCGTGCCTAAAGTCGTCGCTTATAAGCAATTAAGAGCAGTGAATGGTCCCAATCAATAGCTTAAGGGGCTTGCTATGTTTCGCTGTCACAGTCAGCTAATGAAAGAGAAGTCGAAAAACGCTATTACTGCCCTAAAGGACGATAGGAATCGGTCGATGCCTCGAATCCTTCCATATAACAATTTTTATTACAAGTATAGCAGTTATGATAGCGGGAATTACAGCAAAGGGTCAGTTGTAATGTATAAGAGACGAATTTCTTGCGCATCTGCAACTGAGCATTCACCGCACTTACCGAAATTGTAGCTAAAATATATTAGCTATTATCGATTTAAGAAGTGAATCGGTGTTACCGCCGAGAAGGTGCTAAACTAGAGAAGGGGTGTATTGGTTTTTTGCAACTGCGCCCTATTGAGGTAGCACATTTTGCATTCCTTCAATCATAAATCTTTAAAAGAAACATCTGAAGAGGGGCAAAATGTAAGGACACGGTTAGAGATTAGAGGAAATGAATGAATAACATTGCATCTCTAATCAGCCTTGTTCCTCAAACGCAGAGCCATCCATTTAAACAATCAATAACTCAATCAGTCAGCGCCAGCGAATAGCAGATCAATTAATGGACGTACGCCAGGAGGTCGTAGTAGTCAGTTTTTACGCGCTACTCGTCATAACAGTTGAGCTAAGCAGGAGGGGAGGGTCGACAGTGAAACAGACTGAAAAGAACAATAAACTGCAGGTGAGCCGCGGCCAAGGACCGGTCCCTCTCCAAGCGGACGCCGCTGATCCAACGGCAGTGGCGGCGCTAAAAACTCGCTCGATCAGTCAGGTAGCCAGTCGCCGCACACGCCAGCTTGCGCTACACGAATTAGTCCAGAGTTTGCATTGGTTGTGTTTTCGTTTACCGACTCGCTCCCAATCGCATTGAGCGACGCAATTCAACTGAAATGTTGAAGAGATGGAAAGTTTTATGACCGATTAAGGTAGAGTTATTGCGCTCTAAAACAGGCGAAACTATGTGTCCCTCTTAAAGTGATTACGACTACTGGAACCTGTTTCTGCGTAGAGATGCAGGCACTATCTTTCTTCCTTGAACAGTTAGTAAATTCAACGCATATCCGTGTACCAATTCACAACTAATTCTCGCTCAATCCTGTTTATTAAGTCATGTCCGTATGTCTCTGAACACCTCACGGTTCAGGCAGATCGAGCTTTTACCGACGCCCGGTCAGACCATGGTTATGCGTACCATGGGACATATATTAATTATATCGATTTAAAATGCAGTATGTTCCTGCGTTTATGTGAACAAGGGATATGAATTGATCACTGAAAAGCTCTGCCTGAGAATAATCCTTCGACAAGCTGAAGATCGATTGAAGAGATAATGTAGACTATATGTTAATGAGCTTCAAAAATCGGCATCATCAAATGTATTGGAATGTAACGGAAGACTCTTTATCATAACTCTTTGTTTCCTCAAACTACCCCAGCTTTATTTACTTCGATGGTGTGTTTTAAAATATTAATTATTGTAAAATTTTTCTGTTCAACTGATAAAGCAGCACGACATCGATTTACTATTTTCTTTTACATCAAACCATGACAGAATAATATCATTAACACTTTATGATAGTTAATGTCTAAAAGAACAAGCAGACAGTACTTTAACCTAAATTCACGCCATTATAAACATCAAATTCTGATATGACAAGAAACTGCTCCGCTGAAGTTTAGCAGCTGAGATCTGAACTCAGCAGGGTGCTTGTTATATTTCTGTTGCAAGGCCATGCATGATTGAAATATGCATAAAAGACTAAGCTAGAAGGGCACAGGTTGAAGCAAATGAGCTTTCATAAAATATGCGTCAAGCGAACAGCAGATCAGACTTGAGGTATCCACTTACAAATAAATGATAGGTTAGTTAATAATCGACATTTGAAGCATAGGAAATGCACATTTAGGACGCACTGACTGCTACGTACCCTACAATGAGAGCATTAAAATTGGCTGCTCGATGAAATGAACCAAACGTGAAGATATTCACGAACATACTACAATGGTCTGACTTTGTGAATGCCTTGAAGCAATAGAATAGGTCACAGTAGTCTAAGACACTGTACGACAAGGCTGAATTTTGATAACACGACAAGTTGTATCCCTATCTTATCAGTTTTTTCTTGTTTAGGACTCAGCTTTATACCGCGCCGAAAGAATTTTGTAATCGGCGAGATTAGGGACAGCACAGCCTCATGATACGGTCGCATGTTGATCAAAATGACAATGAATGTATATGCGTTGGTGTACATATAATTTACTGCTGTGATTTTGGCGAAAACAACTACAAGGAGGTTACTGTCAAAATTCGTTGTCGTAGAAATTCCTAGCAGTATAAAGATATGAATAAAATAACTGGGTATTTCATCAATCGTTGGCACTGCGATTTGAATCATAACCATATTGCGTACTTTAGCTAAAGTCATACTTAAGGGCTATACTTCGTCATTGCGTGAAGCGCGACTTCAGCTAAAGTACGCGATGCGAAACCGACCCCTCATCTCCCTACCACAAAACTCAGCGCTCAGTTCCGGTGCAAGAGATGAGTGTTCCAGTTCGTGCATTCAAGCGTGCATTCTTTCATGACCATTTATTCTTTATGTCGCTAACATATCACAAACGAATAACTTTCAAGAAGCTTAACAGAACTTTTCTCAGCATTGAACATACTCTTGATAGACATATGGATAACACCAGCACCACAGTTGTACAAATAAGAGCAAAACGAATCGTAACCGGCTAAAAGTAAGTTCGAGCAATCTGAGATCAAGACAAGTCAAGGCGAAGGGAAGCAATAATGCTTTGACGGCAATAAACACGCTCATTTCAGTCAGTCTCTATCAATAGATTCGATACCGTATACGCTGCGCTGTCCACAAATTAAAAGCATGCAACAGGCAAATTGAACAAACTGAAAAACTGAACAAGAGAAACTCCGGTTACTTGTTCTGAGGAATGTATCTGAGATTGTAATTAAGTACAATTGGTTGCGAACTAAAATATACGGGTTCATTTGGAGGTACAGTCAAAACCGAATAAGCGGACACCGCATAAGCGGACAAAGCGGATATACGGACATTTTTCTCTTGCCGGGTCAATGTCCGCTTATCCGGTTTTGACTGTATATTAAATTTTCGTATTACATTGATCAGAAAATGCGCGAATATGATTAAATGCGGTATCACTGTTTTTAAGATAAATGTTTTGGGACAGATTGTATAAAATAGCGTTTAGGGAGAAATGACGTCATTGATTAATGATTATTTTTACGTCCTGGCGCGGACTTGATAAATGACATGGCTCCTAAGCGATATTTTAACTACGAACTGACATGATTCGTAGTCAGCTTATCATGCGCAATAAAAGGCGATTTAAGATACATGCATTCCAGAGAGAAGTGACCGGAGTTCCGTTTGACTCAACGCAAACTATTCTGTCAACGATTTTGGTACATTACGAAGAACTATCGGGTATCCAAAGCGAGTAAGCATAGGGCTATATTAATCAGCTCAGAGGCCGAGAAATTTCATCGTTTCCGGTGCGAGAAACTTCAGCATCTCCAGCTCGCTCTCCGTCATCATCCCCAGTGCCAATTTCTGCAAAAATCATTCGATCAAAACGACCAAACGCTGACGTCAGCTCACCTGCATCAGAGGGTGGTGGATTCGTATTAAGTTTGTGACACAGGCGTTAACCGAATAGTGTCAGGATCATTTGACTGTTTTATGCAAAGTCTTTTGGTATTTGTCAGGAAATACGCATATACAAAAAAAGTGGCATTATTAATAATGAGAGAGACTGTTTTGGCGCTGTTTGTTTAATTTCGAATTTGCTTTTGTCAAAACAGGATCATATGATGAAAAATAATAAAAATAAATGGAACAACGCAGCTATCTTCTGCTAACTCGCATTTACGTCAAAAAACAAAACAAACCTCGCTGGATTCCTCAGACGGCCGCGGGCAGTCATTAATCAGCGGCGAATTTTTCACTTCAGTGCTGTGCCCCGACTCGCTGGAGGTCAAGTCGGATGACGTGGTCGTCAACGTCGTCTTCAGCGTCAGGCAGTTTGCAGTAATGGCCGTCTTCAGTGGAGGGCTACTCGCCGTCGACGCCACATCAGCCGAGCAAGAAGGATTCGCCGGCGAGGATTCGTTCTGCTTTTCATCCGCTTTGCATTTCTCTTGCCGCTGTTTCAACTCGACGCGAGTAATTAACTCCATTCTATAATATTTAATATTTCTTACACAATTCTATAAATTACCCAATAATCTTACACTGATATTAGTTCAAAATTTTACCCAATGCAGCTGACAGATAATTGCAGTACTGTCAGTGTCACGGCTGGCAGCTTGCCAAACAACGCGCCGCGAGTTGAACAGAAAATCAATAACGCTCTCCCACCGCGATCCTACACATCCTCCGTATGCGGCAATTTGAACGCTAATTTAAATATTTACTGCCAAATAAACTTTTTAATACCAAATATGCTAAATTTGTCGAATTCGCGCGTTCTTCGAAAAAGAAGCGAAATATTTGTGTAAGGAGCCGAACGATCCTAATATATTACTTGTTCAGCAGCTGCGAGGCATTTATACTTAAATTTACCAAATTTCACTTTCTTTTACTTAACTTAACGTAATTCCACACCATTACGACTCCAAAATAACATACCGCTTATTCGGACCGACGACGAGTACTTTGTCTTTATGATCGGCGATGTCAATGTCTGACAAGTCCTCTTCCAGATCCTCTACCTTCTCCGCGCTCTGCTTCGCAATCTGTAATAATTGAATATCACACTGCATTATTTTAAGGAGCTGGAGAATTTTAAAATGGCGTTTTCTAGGTGTCAGGGGATCGTCGGGACAAATATAGAAAAGTGATTACTGAAGATCAACAACAACGGCTTACAAGTACTGCTAAATGGTCTAACAGTTTTAGAGATTTGAAATTAAAGTGTAATGAAAAAGGACGACCATATCAATGATAAACTGTGATTATAAACTGATATACGCAGAAATCTCTAGAACATTATAGAAGCCGTGATCTGCGTGACGCGACTTAATCTGAAAATATCGAGAACCCTCTAATATCTGCTCACAAACGTCGATATCCTATGCGTTACGAAGAGCGAACCGTGACACTAATCCGATCAATCAATCGATAAAGGAAGCTAACCGGCGTTGTGGGCGTCGCGGCGGACGGCTGGAAGGAGGCAGCACTTAGTGTTTCGAACAAGTCGGCGCCCCGACTAATTAAGATTGCTTTCGAATCGCTGGCAGTGGTCGCAGCCGGCTGCGTCTTTTTGGTTGTCGCATCAGCACCAGTTGTTTCATTCTGCGGCTTAGAAGACTGCAACAATATATTGCATAAGTTCTGTTTTCATTTTTATACAGATACTATAAATCATATAGGATATTTTCTATTTTAAATTGACTTGAAAAGCGTTCTTATAAATGGGATATGGTACATATGACAGTTTGTCGCCGTGTTTCATGCAGAAACCTACGATCTCGCAATTTTTAGTTATCTAATCGCAATGCGCGAAGCATGTGTATCAATATATTTAAACGGCAATTGCAGACAAAGAAGTCTTTATAAAAACGATTCGTAACTCTGTTATCCTCAAACACCTCCCTCCACCGTCTGTTTTTACACGCCAACCGAACCACTAACCTGTTCAGTGGGTTGTTCTTCACGTTGAGAGGCACTGGCGCTTAAAGCAGTAAAAAGATCGGCGCCTTGATCAATCAGGGTTGCGTTTCTGAAGCCCGACTTGGCAACTTGTGGGTCGCCGGCGACCGTTGAAGCGCCGTTCGTTTCCGTGGCGGTCGCTTCTAAAGGTCCATCGTCGTCTCTAAACATCAAAACAATATATATCCACTATTTAGCGTGCCATGGTAGTGCGATCGAGTTAACACGAAATATTTAATGATCTTTTTTATATTGAAACGCAGAACTAACTACAGATTCTTGCTCATGGTAGATGAATCGTGTGAACAGACATAGTCATACTTAAATGAGGCAGTCTTTAAATTTTGCGCGACTCTATGAAATTTATATTGCTCAATATAAATTTATGTACACCATTTTCACTTCGACAACGACACTGATAAGTTCATAGAGGACATTTTCCATACTTTTTTGACTTGAAATGTGACCTTTTTCATTAAAGAAATATCGCATTTGAACTAAAACCTACCATTATCAAAGGACAAATAGTATATTTCATCCGACATGCACAACATAAACACAATTTGGGCTATACATGACTAAACACTAAGCGTGGTAAAGCACTATCAGTCCATTCTTAAATGAAAGTGTCATAATGGAATAATGAATCGACAGTTGATATCAAATAGAGAAGTGACAAAAATCCTCACGTTTCGGACTGATCGGAGCAGCCGAGTCGGTCAGCGGCGTAAGTTCGCGCCTTCAGTCGTCGGCGTTTCGCTCGCGTTGAAGGCGGCATCGACTGCTGCAGATATAAAGATCGAGTTATAAAATTTCAATACAGAAAATCATGTGCAATAATCGATCAATTTGACCAAATAATGTGATCCATTTAAAGCAATTTCTGCAATAGAGTAGGTGATTCGTGCGAAGTTCAGTTGTGTACTTCGTTGATGAATCAGAAAAGATATATCCATCCTCAAAATTTAAGAAAAGTATAGAAAATTAAGTCTACTAGTATAGCTTTCATTAAAACACATAAACTATCGCAATGATGCCCATTAAATCTAAGTCAAATTTCAATTCGGCGGTAAAATAATCAAGAATTGATCAAGCTGCGCGAAATTTCACCTAAAATCGACTTTTCAGCAAATGACGTTAGCTGCCTTTACTTCCATTCATAAATTTTCTCTTAATATTATTCAATAAACATGTACCAGCACTTGAAATTTATGGTAAAAGCGTGTACCTTGTTGGCCGGTGGTGGAGGCGTCGAAGCAGAAGACGAAGACGGCAACGAAGAAGCGACGCCGTTGATGAGCGGACTCGCCTTCTTCGGCTCAAAAGTACTTTTTAATGGAACTGTTAATCCATTGAGCCTGTGACTTATCGCGTCAGTCCCGGACGACTGCGTCTGAATAAAGAAAGCTTTCATAACAACGACTACAGGATGTATCATCAATAAATGCGATGAACGTTCAGCGCAAGAAATAGACAGGACCAATGTGAAATCACAAGCATATGGATGATATCAAACTTCGGCAATCGCTGCAAATAGCCATAATTCGGTGCATCAATATTCATTCATCGAGCGAATGCTGTGAGTGAACTATAATTTTCCAGTCAACCGAATATATTTGCTACATTCACATGAAACAAGAATGCAGGTTTGCAGCATTAATTTTCAGGAATAGATGCACTTACCGTCTCACGTTGGATTAATGGCACGATTGGCAGATTATTGCTGGCGGGAGTAGTGAAAGAAGTCATCGTTCCGTCCCTGACACTAAGGCGAAAGGCGCGAAATTCAAATTCCCGCCCAGGCAGTTCACGGCAAGCTTCGTATTGCAAACACGACCCCACTGGCCAAGCAACCTGCAAAAGTCAAATTAACCGCACCTCGCCGAGTTCCAACAGCACCGGGTCCTAATGGGTGGGTTTCATATCGCGTTCTTTAGCTAAAGTACGACATATGAAACCCACCCAATAGTATCCAAATGAAGAACCAACCTTCAAGTCGTTGCATTGAGTCTTTGGCAGATATGAAAGCGCAAAATATATAACGTCGCTCGTCTCTTCGTCACCGCAGTCCGGTTGTAACAAACCGCCACTCTCCAAGTACTGCAATTGCGTAAATTAATGTACAAAATATGGTTAAACTATTTACCCATTTCACACAAATTTGCATATTTTACTCATTTTATTCACATTAATAATATAAAAATTAGCGCTTACCTTGACGATTTTCCCCACTCCTTGTCGGGTATCGCCAGACCGCACCGATAAGGCGATGTAGCGAAAGGATCTCAGCTCCGCGCTGAGCTGACGAATCCATGCCGGAGTTGTTGCCATTCGCGTCATAACAACACGTCCCGGTGTCATCAAGTCGGATTCGCTCAGTAGCGCTGGCTGAAAAAAGAAGCCTTTAGATAAGGAGTAGTTTGAAAAGTAAGCAAGTTTGTGAAATGTGGTAGGAGTGACCGTTGTCTGATGCACACACGTTCCGCAACAATGCTATCTTGTCGAGCACACATGCAATCGTTCATAGAGGTATCGTTTACAACAATAATTTGCTTATAGCGTTCGGGGTTAAGCCGGTCCCCAATTTTAAGCCCCCTACGTTTCGTAAAGAGCAAAAATCGTTTACGCGCTAATTTGGAATAACGGTCAAAGTCGGCCGGTCCCCAATTTACCGACACAAGTGATATCTACAATAATCCGTCCAAGTCAGATATACAAATAACATCAAAACAAACTTTGATTTGATCGATCACTCGCAGCGCTGCTGGCGACGACGATGAATCAAAGTTGCCAATCGCCGCCATAAGCTCCTCGTTGACGAGCGCGTGACTATGCAGGAGGAGCATTTCAGATTCAACGGTCGTCGCCGCGCCCAAACCTGACTGGCGCACTCCTATGACCATCGCTGGTTCTTCCTTGCGCGCTGGAACAAGCAAGTGAACTTGTGGAACATTAATGAATCACTTCCTTCAGCCGATCATTCTCGACTGTTTCTGTTACTATTTTACCATGGACGAAATTTTTAACACTTGTGTAAATATAGCCGCGCAAATGCAAGTATTCAAAGTTGTATACCTTTACAGTCCGCAACTACGCGGAACGAAAGCCTACGCGTTACTTTCAAATGCTATAAGTTATTTTACATGTTATTTTTAATTCATTTCGTAAAACACTCTGAGTAATCAAACAATGACTAATTTCTTGTCATAATTTCTCGCCAAAATTCCACTTAAAAATCAAATATTCGGAAAAGAGCCCAAGTTTCCAAAACAAAAAATAGAAAAACGGCTGAATATCCTACCATCATCGACAATAAACGTCTGTTGCCCGTCCGACTGCGCGTCAGTATTGTTGAAGTGACTGTGTTCACCGTAAGTGGTCATCTTCGAACAGCGCACAACGCCCCTTGAAATTATTCTACCAGGGCCAAGGTTCGCTTCCGATGCCTCTATGACAACGTCCACCTGAAATTTAACCACTTTAGATTTCATTTTCAGCCAAACACTTTACTGAAAACATTCTTCAATTGCTCGAACAACTTTTTAATTTGACTTTTTAAGGTTTCGTTTCGAATTTCGCTCGTCGCTTTCTTGACATAATCATTGAAAATATTTGCTCGCAATTCTTCTATCATTAAGTAAAGAGAAATCTTAGATTCAATAAGACAAACTGCTTTTAGCAAGTTTGATTATACAGTAACAAACATATTCATAACTATACAGTAATTATAAAGAAGAAATTGAATAAAAAGCAAAAAATAATTAATTAAACACGAATAAAGCAAATTTAAACATACGAGGAGGCCAGGCTGAATAATATCCTGCACATTATCGCTAAAAGCGCGGATGGGTTGGTCGTCGAGCATCGTATTCAAATCGAAGAAGACAATGAGATTCGGCTTGCTGACATTCTCTGGTATCAGAAGCCGACCGCACTTTGGGTTAACATCCACAACCATCGCGACCGATTCCATGCTTTCAAGCGACACTAAAATATAACTTTCGTTTAATTCATTTTTGAATATATTACAACATCTTTCATCTTAAATCGTCACTTTTCTTTCAATTTCGCCAATTTTGTGTTCAACTTGAATTCAGAGATGAAGAAGTGGAATGCAAGTTTGACAATTTATAATGAAGTATGACGAATCGTTTGCCAATTTGGATCTGTGCCAAATGACTTGCAAAACGGCTAGAAAGATAAAAAGCCAAACGACCTGGTGGATGCGAGACGGATTTATCATCCAAATAAAAATACCTTGAATACGCTGAGAATAGTTGAGAAATAAAAGTAAAATCCAAACGCTTACTTAAGTATCGTTCCGCCGAGGGTACGTCAGCCAGAGGGGAAAATCGGCTCGTCGCAGCGGAAGATGCTGACAAGGAAGGAGCGGCGATTTCTTCAATTTTTCGAATTTTCACAGCTGATTGCTCAACGACTTTATGAAGCGGTGCGGCTCTTATCGATTCTTGTATGCGCTCTTGCTGCACAACTTGCCGCTGCACAAAATCGTTTTTTGCCAACTCTTCCTGGCTTTCGCGAGACAAAAAGTCCCAGTCTGTAATTCATTTTGAAGTGTTAATCAGTGTAACATCGGATACTGGCAAGACTGTTCGGTAGCGACACCTCAGTTTGCAACAATGGATCATGTACAATAATTCTGACCCCATCATTGCCACAATACACGACAGTTCAGTTATAACAGCGTATTCCTGAACACGGAAATCTAAGATGTATAACTTTTTCCATCCCAAACTGCATATCGATTTTCGAGTGTTAATATTTATAAATCACGTACCATTTCCTATCGTCATTGTGACTGCTTGAACTTGATGACGATGATGAATAAACGAAGAATGTTTCGTCGTATCAGTTAATAAATTTCCATTATTTCGAATGAATATACACTGCTGTGTCTCACTGAAGCAGCATTTTCATGTGAAATCGCGCTCTTAAATCACATGAAAATAAGCAACAATCATTTGCTTTTCTTTTAAATTCTGAGTTGGTACTTGCTTTGCCGGCAACTAAGAAACCGGTCAGCCAGCTCGCACATCTCACGCAAAGTAGCCAGCGCGTACAAAAGTACTGTAGCTGCCATATAGATGTTATGCTTTCGGCGCGAAATCATCGAACAGTATTGTTTGGAAATGTGATTACTGTATTAATTAGCTTTAATTTTGACAAAATGAACTACATTCATCCTTCCACTAAATCAATCATCGCTTCCGTGTTCAGATCACAGGTGTGAAAGGGAGGGGGTGTTTATCGGTGCACGCCCCAAGACATCTGACTTTCACCTCCACGGCGCCGACTAATGTACACCTCTGAGGCGTATTCATCATAGACAAGTTTAATAAGTTAAGATTACTACCCATTGTCAACATATTCAACCGGCTGCATTGTTTTTAATAGACCATAATCTTGGGATTACAGACGATTTCTTATCTTGACGCCTGCAAATACGATCCCTGATTGGGATCATGCTGAACATTTGAAGTCTCGCCTCACTGTTAAATCGATACGGTTTGTGTGGAGTGGGCGTAAGATCGTTGCGCTGGATTGTTTTTCAAGAGCTCAGACCATCTGTCTGGATAGGATGAGATGTCGCATGGGCTGTCGCTCGAGCAACCGGTGCTTCTGTATGGGAAACCAACAGAGAGGGAGCAAAGAGCAGAACGTGGTGATCTTTGCTTTGGCTATTGACGCTCGCGATTGGTTTGGAATAAAGAGTACCAATAAAAACATGATGGTTAGTCATGTGGTAGCTTAGCGACAGCATGCAGCAAGGTGTCTTATCATTGTGCTGGAGCGAACAGAATGCGTAGTAGATCGCGTCGCTCCAGCCGACCGAGTAAAATGCCAAGGCTGTGTTGGCTGCTCTGTGCAAATTCTTATTGTTTTTGTCAGACAATAAGCGAATAAGGCAAAATTTTATCGATACTGCGATCGCAGAAGATTTTATGGCGCTAATTATTTGCACAAATGTTCGAGCTGCCGTCGCTTATGCATTACCGCGGATGTATGGAATAATTGATTTCGTTTTTTGTTATCTCCCTAGTCGAAAGACTCGCTTGTGATATCGTGATAGACCGGTTGATCCTCCCCAGACCGGATATGTAAGTTCCGGTTGGGCAGCTATTCATACTGCGCCTCCACAACCTTTGTCACTTATGAATCCTGCCCCTGTGTAACGGTCTTGTCATATCTCCTACCTTCCTCCACTCATCACGGAATACATCATATTTACACTCGTCGTTCTAATGCGGACTTAAGGCTCGTTGAAAGAGAATGGCGGAGAAAGAATCAAAGCTGATCAACACTATATTTTCGGCGTTGGCAACGAATGGTAAGCTATCGTTGTATGAGTTATTTGCCAGCAATCCAGCGATACGCAATTTATCTGGCGGTCGACACGAGTTGAATGCATTCTTATGGAACCATACTCACTTTTTCCACTTCTACGATACGCAACAAAAGTACGGCAATCAAGACAGGGAGCGGTATACTCCATTTGCTCATTTGCTAGTTATTCACCTACGACAATGCAATGACTGCACTATCGGCTGCTTGCAAAACTTTTTGGCTGAAACCGAAAATGACATTCAGTTTGACATAGCTACTCAATGGAAGTACTATTGCGGATACGACGCGGAAGGATTGCTGCAATTTTTGCACAACCATGAAGGACTATTTATGATTAATAATGATACGCCGTTGATTCAGGATAAAGCAATCCAACTGCATCATACAGCTTTTAACTACGACTCGGTGAAATTTTCAGAAGATTTTCCGATATACACGCTGTCTAACTCCTCCAGCTTAATTCGCGACAATAGCTGTGTTGTAAGTGGAACTGCTATAGTAGTTGCCACTTATCAGAGCCAAAGTTCGGTTACAATGGAATTTATTACTTCACACTTGGCCGGCGATTACATTTATTGCCCAATGAGTTTGCTCCCATTCGAAGTGGACAAGAGAACCATTGTATGTTTTAACGCAACCTTTCAATATTGTCAACTACATTTTTGGAGGGTGGTAAAATAAGGATACCATTTTAAAAACCATCAGAGGCCAATTTTATATAACTAATGCAAATTCTTCAGTTTCATGGAAGAAAACTGTTAGGATCTAATTAAGTATACCTTTTATAGTTATATTTCACGTCTTAATCATGTTTAAAAATCTAAAACTTCTAAGAATGTGTGACGAAAAAGCAGAAATGTACTAACGTTGCCGTACTTCTCATCCACGTTAGTTCTTGAAAAAATGTCCAGCAAAAATTCCTATCAATCCTCTTAATCTCAGGAAAATAACCTTTTAGGCTGTACTGTTGAAATAGTCCTAAACATGTGTATCCAATTTATTTTTTAAAGTGATCTATTTGGATTGAAATATGTCCAACTTCAACTAAAAGTATCCACTATAAAAAAGAAAATGATACAATGTACTTATCTAGGTTGAAGTGGAGGCAGTGAGAACATACAACACGGCAAATCAATGGCGTGCAACGGCGGTGAAACGTGCGAAAAATCACCAAGACTCCAATTCGTCGCCCGAAATCAAATTTTCTGCTATTTCTCAACTCCTTTGCACTGCAAGTCGTTGCAAAACCGCTGATATGTTAATCGATCAAATGCAGCCGAGAAACGTCTTTGCCGGCGCATCTGACCTCTGGACGTTTGTAAACAGCAATCCGCAACTTTTCTCAACGCGAGCGGATTTGATATGCATGCGATCCGTAGAGCACATTGAGTCATTCGTTCAATTGGTAAACGCGCTGGGACCCGGATCCTTTTCTCTCTCTTTGCTTGGCGACACACTCATCGATGAATGCAAACAGTTTTGGATGTCAGCTTATGGTTTCGACCAGCGCAATCGACTGTTCGGCTTCTTGTACGATCACATAGAGCTTTTCGAAGTGTTAATCGAATTTCCTGATCCACTACACAACGAAATCAAGCTAAGTGGCACTCCATATCTGCCAACTTTGGTCCAGTTGGAAGACATGAAGGCAGCGCAGGATATTAAAATATCGCCAGCTCCTTCATCTCTATCGCTTACTGAGGAAGTAATGATGCGGACTTCTGATTGCGAAACAATATCCGATGAAGATGAATCAGAAGTGGAAGCGACGGCTGGCTATAGCTGCATTAATGACGCGCCAGTCGGTATTGTTTATCAACCGATTTCCCTACCGCGACCAGAAATAAACATGAGAGTTTCCCACCGCTCTCAATCGGAAGGTCAAACGAGCAGTGTCGACGAATCGGATTCGATCCCAGCGACGAAACAAGTTGTATATACTTTTGCCGCTATGTCTGAATCAGAGAAGCGTGCGGTAGAATTGGTTGACAGTTGCTTGCTAGCAGAAGAATCAATCGAAATCTCTACATTGTACGAAAAATTGAAGCGCCACAAACTGCGACCTTTTACCAACTGCAGTACATTCAAAGAGTTTTTGGCGATACGACAGCACTTGTATATTTTGGATGATCATCATCATGTCAGCTGCCTATATCCAGTGCGGCGATGTAGAGTCGATCTATTACTTCGTCTCACGCAGACACAATGCAACATATCCAACTTATACCAACAACTCGGCGAAGAAAATCAAATTCTTCTACAAGAAAAAGATAATTTATTGAATGTCTTGCGCAAATATAAAAATCTGTTTGAAATCACAGAAGAATTTGAAGGTGAACGTTACGTGAAAGCTAGAGGACGCTACAATGCCAGTAAAGAAGTTTTTCTCCCTTATATTTATGGAGATATACGACTTAGGGTTGAAAATGTTCAAGAAAAACATCAAAACAAGAAATTTCGTGAGTCGATGTACACGAAACCCGAATTGCAAAGACTGATGGCAAAAGCGATACAATTTATTAAGTCAAAGAAGAGCGACCTCGTTGAAAGTTCAGAGATATTTTTGAGTCGCTGCAAACCTTCCGCCTACTATACGAAAATTGAAAAAGAGCATAATAGTGTTGAGCAGCCTTATATCAAGGACAGGAACGGTCATCAACGGTCGCCGATCAACGGTCGCATTAAAGGTCTGTTTCTTAATGTTGGAAAAGTGGACAGGTCTCCTTTTGGAGATGTATGCTACAGATTTAAACACAACAAGCTATTTAATCAAAGAGATTTCGAACTGTTTTTCGCTGATTTTTATTGCCCACCGAAACCGCCGCACGCACAGAACGAGCCAATTCACAAAGTCACAGTTGTCGTCTCAAAGAAGCAAACTAAAAGTTGGACATACTGTCAAGAAAACTTAATTAAACTCAATTGGGAACGAAACGACTTCTTTGTTCTTCTTGAAGAAGGAAGATGCCAAGTGGTCACGGGAAAATACGGCGATGTCTTATTAGTAGAAATTCTTTTTTTGGAAGCGCTTAACTTGAAAAAGGGAAAAAGAAGCATTGTAGGGACGATTGGAACTGGCCAGTCGCGTCCTCTGGGCCTTCCTGCCAATGAGCAGTGCCCAGCCTGCTCTCTTCGATGACCACCATTTCGCAGAAATTTTCAAATCTTTTAATTAGTGTATATTTTCTGATAGATAATTGAAGCATGCAAAATCCATGATGGTTCGCGAAGTCAAGATTCTTATCCAACGTTTCCTTCGTAACAGAAATTACGATAAATGAAAGCTTCAAGGAGTAGGTCCGAGATTATACTCCGAGAAAAAAGACATTGAAAGACCTTCACCATAGATTAGTTTCAATCTTAAATATTCAAGGTCAACAGCTGCAGAAAAAGAGAGAAAAAAGCTGAATTCTGTTTGCTGTAAGTTTGTTCGCTCTCATAATTGGCAGAGTGATTATCCAGTACATATTCTTCATAAAGTTGTTGTTATTCACGACTTTTGGCGTCTACCCTTTTGTCTTTTGTACAAGGAATTTTTATACCAAGAATTGCGCCCTTATTCGTGACACTTGTGATATCGCGCTATCCTACGCATTTCTATCAGCGAACGAAACGCCCGGACTCCAAAAAGGGATCAACGCTGAAACTTAATAAAAGAGCTTGGTGCGCTAGTTAACGGATGTGATACAAACTATAGCTGGTTGACTGATATTTCAAATGTTGTACTCTTTTGCTCGCAGGCATTTTAACGCGTAGGCTTTGAGACGGGTGAATCGTTTGAAGTTTATAAATTTTGCTCGACGCAAATTGTATTTGAACAGAAAACAATTTCGCTTGCTGCTGGTGCATAAAACATGATGCAAATCATTAAATTGGATCGCCGTTGTTGCACTCTCATTATTTTACTGTTGCTTCCGCATTTTTTGTAAGTACAGAAGCGAGACAGAGAGGTACTCCCATGCGCTCCTTGGTCCTCACCTTTGTTCAAAACCGTATTTTGACCACATTGGCTGCAAAACAAGTCTTTCGGCAAGGAGCTCATTGCTGTCTCAGTTTTGATCACTCGTTAAATACTGGCCAAAATGCTTGCGCCCTTTAGATGGTGAAAAGTGAGGAGAAGCAACTGAAATTTGAAGTTTGGATAATTGCAGAAAACTAATTGAGAGAATATTATGATTACATAACGATTTCAATCAACGTTACAAAAACTGTTCAGTTAAGTGATTATAAATTCGTTTTGAAAAATTATTGACATGCTTATAATTGCCAGGTAACGCCAAATACAGTTTCATCATTAACAAAAGGTTAATTACATTTTACTTTTACATTGATTATTGTTAACTTTGGCGATCGATGAGTTATATTTTCCCAATCGACTGTCATCTTGTCAACAATAGACTTGATATTATTTCATCGCATATGATTGACAAATAAAACTGCTTCTTTGGTGGCACTTGTCTGTACAAAGAACAGTTTTGCTGCTGCAAATCATCAAGGACACATGGTTTTTAAGAAACTGCGCAAAAATACTGTTTTCTACCCGAACTATGGCGCAGACTTGATTGCGATGTACTCTGCAATGTAATAAAACTAATGCAGCCCACCTTTTCGCATTTGGCGTCGCACTTTGACGCTCATTTCGTCGCCGTTTATTTTATCGCAGCAATTTTCTTTGTGACGTTGGGCTCGAAAGTGCAAAGCAAGTTTAATGTGACGATGTTTGAACAGCGTGATGCAGTCGAAGCGCAAAGCATGCTGTTGTCGCCATTTTGGTGGCAAAAATTGCGGATAGTAAAGTAGCGTTGACTAGCACCATGGTTAGATCATATCTTATGAAATCATCTGCTTGTTACGCTCAACAAAATTTTTGAAAAGTTGGAGGGAGCTGGACAGATTCATTCTTTACGAGACTTGAAGAATGAGTGGTTCTTATTTTGGGTAACGAATGAAGTTGCTATGATCACATTTCTTCATTCAGTTTTGAAGGGAACAGCGGTCAGCTATTATTATCAACCAAATAAATCTAATCTAAAGTCATGCCATTTTTGCTGTCTAAGATACTGCCATAATAGACAGCGAATATGAATTTAACGCTTTTATAATCACGTTTCATTAATTCCTTATGTCTTGATAATTTACGTTGCTGCATTATTTGTGATATAAACAATCGGTCAAGTTATTGTTTTAAAAAACAGCACTATCTTAACGGCGCTGAAAAATATGACGATAAAATGAGCGGCAATGTTAAAAATATCACGCGCTCACTCGGGCGAAAATCGTCATTTGCGCCTCATGCCTGCATCGTCATCGATGCAATTTGACACATCAAAGACGATAGCGTCGGTGCTTACGCATGCAAGCCGTTTGTAGCTGTAAAGGATGCAAATAAAAAACGCCCAAAGGCGGAAACTCCGCACCCCTCTCCCGCAAAGTGTGCGCATTCAAGGCGAAACAAGCGCCCAGAGTTCGAATGCACTCTGC
Source organism: Plectus sambesii (assembly GCA_002796945.1). Taxonomy (NCBI): domain Eukaryota; kingdom Metazoa; phylum Nematoda; class Chromadorea; order Plectida; family Plectidae; genus Plectus; species Plectus sambesii. The sequence goes on along the minus strand of NIUQ01000204.1, from coordinate 20,483 downwards.
TGATGAAATAGAAACAAACTCTTCAAGTGAAACGGTAACGCCTTCAACTCATGGTTTTCTGTCGCCTACTTCTTTCACTCGTTCTGATTGTGTTTTCTACTTTCTTTTCACGGCAGGCCAGCGGTCAAGTGTAAGTTACGCGGAAGTTCAAAAGAGGCGCGTTCATTTGCAAAGTTATCCAATAACTCTTCGACAGGGGACCACAGTATTGCGTTCGCTTTAAATTCGAACACGGTACCTACTTCAGTTATATTTATTAATACTAAGGAGAGCTTTGTAGAGGGGGCGAAGAGAGGATGAACTCTCTATCCTTTTGTCTTTCAGCATAGATTACCCAACCCAACGAGCAGGCTGAACAGCTGAGCAAATGAATGCGCATATGGCACTAAATTTACTGCGCGATCAAGCTAGTAGTCGATCAGACCAGTTACCGTATACCACTCTACTATTCACTCTCGCTCAAATGGATAGTTAGAATCACTATTGAATTGCTCGTTTCGCTTCGGTATTCTATCTACAGCTTTATCGCAAAGTTGAGAAATAAGGCATCATTGACTTTACAGATCAACCGCCGACCCTTTCACTGAATCGCCGGTCAATGGTTTTGCGAACTCTTCGAATTCAATTTTGTTGAATCTCAGAAATTCCAACGGGGGGCCTTTGAGTCCGCCCATTAACTATGGAGATCTGATTACGGCTCAAATGACATTAATCAATGGTGAGAACTGAAAATTAAATGTGTCATAGAGTAGCTGAAATAATTTTTATAAATAACTCAAGTTCTTTTCGTAACGGCGATTAATCGCCGTGGCGCCCAACATTCTTCACAAAATCTCGAATCTTTGGACACATCGAGCCAAAATACAAACAGCTAAAAATCAGCAAAGACGGTTATTCAGTATGAAAAACCATTTTTACAAATTTTGCTTTGCTGTGGGAAGAAGTGGAGGAGGAGTTGAGAGAAAATCCGACTCCGTCCGATCTTTAAAGAATTTCAAAACATACAAACGAATTCGGGGATATCGTGTTACCTACCTCTGATAATAGGGTCAGATAGAACGGAAAAATGACATTCCGTCAACAGAGCACAGAACTCAGAGGTTTAGATTCCTGTACAAAAGCTCCAACCGTATTTGCCTTTGTTATGCCCAAGTGACTGCAGATAATTACGCGGCCATCCTGCCAATTCAATGCGACTTCTCCAGCGGCCCTTCGTCCTTGCCCACAAACAGAATTTTCTTCGTTGTCTCAAGGTGAGTGAGCATTTTTCTTTCCCCGTTTGTAAAGCGAATGCTGATCGCTTCAAAATAACTGTAGCTGCCCAAATCAAGAAATGATCGACTTTTTCGATTATATTATCAAGGTGGAAAGGACGTCAAAAAGTATGACCGTACAGTTCAAGGCGTTTGTGTTTGGAAGCAGCGAAGGCGGCAGCCTGTTCATGACTTGCGACTTCCGAGTTTGCCCGCTGAAGCAACTTTGCGCACCTCCAACGGTTAGCTTTCATTTTTCACCCCTCATTCTCATCTTTTGTCATAATCATCAGAAATGAAGAGTGAACAGAGCTATACTTTAGGATAGATTAGCAATTAGTGCTGATGGCTTGGACAACAATGCCGGCAACGTTTGCAATTTCAAATCTTAATTATTCACGCGCGCGTGCACACGCGTAATACGACCTTCGATTACGGTACCATGCGCGAAATTTGAGAACTTACCTTAATCAACTGCGATGAGCGGCTCGCTGTCCCTTACTCTCAAAGAGTTGCGAGTATTATGGCATATTTTAGGATTGTTGGGGTAGCGACGATGCGGACGAATTCATGCGATCGAAAGTCGACTTAACAGACGTGCGACCAAGCAGCCAGTTCTCCTTTCAGCTCTCAGTTCCTGAAATCAAAGGAGACGCCACAACTACAAATGAAATCGGCGTTCACGACGGCATTTTTTGCATGACTGAGGCGATTGCGTACCTGACATTCGCCTCTCTCGGTGTCGTTACTGTTCTCCTACTCTGCTCAATTTGTGCAGTAGTCTTTCTCATATTCCGATACTGCAAGTCAACGAAATTTTACCATCGCCGACGATGTGAGAGCGATCGTTCTGTTGTCAGACGCGTCTACGTTCAAACGTCTAAAGTACACGCCGGTGTCGAACCGATGTACGTTCCGCAGCAGCCGTCCCTGTTCGTGAAAGGTTATGAACGGCGGGAGCTTCAAAAAGACTATGCTCGTGATATCGCGGATCCCACAATCTACAGTATCATCATTCCATATGCATGGGCGGAACGGGCAAATGCCCTGGCCCATAAGAATAGAATTCAAGCGAGACGGCGGCTTTCATTGGACGAAAATCGTCACTTGTCGCGGCCGGAAATTGAGAACTGGTCGCTTGGAAATGCAAATTATCGACGTCGTTTACCGTAATTTTGATTCAACCAGAGGAAGACATTGGTATGGAGTTACATAATCTTTAGACAGAGTTGTTTTGAAACTCTTTGCAGCTATTGCAATCAGCAGAGCGAGCGAAGATAAACGCCCAATCTGAGATGTCTAACTTGTACAGCTTTCTTGCGTTCACGCGACTACCGCACTATTTTTATTTCAAATATCCAAAAATCTGATTATTACTGATGCGTTGCCGACTTAAGCACGGGGCAATTGCCATATCTCTCCTCTGATGTGTCAGACTCGTCTATTTCTTCACCTATCGCACACATTTATTTTGTGTTGTGCCAATTGCGAAAGAAGCGATAAATAAGCAATTGCCGCCCAAGACTTCTCAGAGGGCCTCAAATCCAAGAGCGCATGCAGTTTTTCTTTGGCAGTTCAGAAAAGAAATACTTCCGGCACTTGACAATATGCAAATTTTCTGCCCTAGCAATATGAAAAGGCCTACTGACTTTTTTTGGCTCCATGCCACGATGCGGTAACGGTTAAAGCGCTTCTTTTGCTAAAAATGCAATTAATAACTGCCATATTGCATACTGTTGAATGTATAAAGTTGCTCTTTTAGCGTCTGTACTTGTAATAAAGCCATTTGTGCATAATGATTGTACGATGGATGTACTCTTTGCAAAGCATACTTTTCCCTACGTATTCAGAACTACAGCATTCATATACTTCACTTTTAATTAGAACGCTAACCCAATCGAATAGCACTATACTCAATTAAAAGAAGACAGTTTGCATTACAGTTTTTTGTTTTGGAAAACGTCCTCTTTTTAATAGAAAGTGTAATGTATGATTTAGAAAGCGTCTTTGTTGCAAAGGAATTGGTAAATATCACATACTCTATTTGTATCGATACGTTTACACTCCATTTTGAATGCAGCAAAAATTTCGTCTCAAGAACTAAGCACATGACGAATTACCTTAGTTATTGTGTATTATTTGAGTCACATGCAATGGAAGTATGTGTGGGCGCTTATTTCCGCAAAATAATATGCCAACTATAGACAGTTATCATTCTTTCGCAATCTCAAATAGGCGCGCATCCCACTGATGCTAATACTTAATATGGTGACGTAAACAATGAATGATCGAAAATCTACCGGCCATCAACCTCTTAATACGCCTATAATAATCATTAATCTCGCACGTAGTCATGTACACGACACGTACCCACCTACATACTTAATATTCAACTATGTCATGAAATCAATGGGATATTGTGCTCTTGAGATGGGTATTATTGAAAAGGGAAGTTTCTGGCCTCAATAGGACATTTTTCATGACGTTATATCTGCGGCGTCGTTTCATACTTATCTTTACTACCGCATCCCTTAAGTGAGCGCGTGCGCATTACCGTAACCCATTCGAAGATGATGCAAACTGAGAAAGTTGACGTACTTTAGAAGGCGTGGCTAAATTATGCTTTTGATTAATAGTCTGATAAGCTCGATTGCCACATTTATGAGCGTTACGGTCGATTGGGCTCGTCCAATGGCGTCGCTGGGCGAAGCTAAAGTCTTAACGCTCAGAAAAATGCTGCTCAAAATTGCTTTTATTCCTTATGTGCGAGCTTATCGCACTTTTGCCTCGGATGTGTCGAAAGCCAATGGGTACTTGAAATATTTGATAGTCTCTTTGTCAATGTTACTCCCACGACGTTGCTTGATTAAAAAGTGCGCCGTTCCTTCGAGGAACCATTGAGTGCGGTACAGCCGGAGTCAGCTGGTTGTTGAGGAACTAGTTGTGGGCAAAGTGCGATAAATACTAAAATGGTTTTTGTTGTGGTACGAAAGCACTATTCATTGACATTACGCATTTAATAAAGTTTATTTCTTAGATACTGCTGACATTGCTGGCGGTTCATGTGGCGCCGTCGCACGGCCAAACGACGACACCGGGTTCGTTAATAAGATTTATAATTTAACTCTGTCCCAAGATGTCTATTGTTCTGCTATGCAAACCCTCCACATTGTTATGGCCGGAACTTATGTCCGACCATCAAAAAATGTTTTCTGATAGCTGTGCACCGGGTTCTTATTTTAAATCACTAACAATTAAGTGATATTAGCTATGCTGTAGTCATAACAAGACATAATAAGAATCCTTACTGCACTTGACACTTGTCAAGGATGGTTTACGGTAGGTGGGGCGTAAGTTTCGGGCTCGCATACTACCAAGTGAAGTTTTTTTGCGAACTTTATTGACAGGATACTACCGCTACTTCTTCACAAAAAGAGCCCACAGCCTAAGTGTAACGAAAAAACCCTGTCCTCAGATTAGCTGCGCCCTTCGTTACCGATTGTTGTTTCAAAATGTAATCGCAGGACTTTTCAGTTCCATTCGTTTCGGGACCAGTAAAATGCACCAGCGTAGCAGTACAGTTTGCCGTCGACCCTAACAACTTGAGTTTCAAGAAGCTGAACGACTACACCGGCTTTGTTGGTGTATTCGCCGATCACGCAGATCCAAAATGCGCAGATGTACCAGTATCAATTATGACTAGCTTGGGCGGAGACTATGAAATTTCCATCTCATTTTCTGATTGCAACATTTCCATCGCAGCGCTGTACGGAGCACAACAAGTTAGTTTCTGTTTCTCATGAACGGGTGACGAGGTAAGGATTCGCAAGCACTGGAAATAGAGTGGTGGGTCAAAATTTGAGGGAACTGGGCGGTACCTCGTTCATGCAGTGAGATATGAATAATGATGGCTTCCAAACGTGTAGCCGTAAGAACCGCATTACTTTTATACTGTGAGCTTATTTAGCGCTTGCTGGAATACAGCGCCACAATCCACGCTCGACTGTCACCTATTGATTTTCTTGGTGCCGGCAGTTACTCGCTCAACGCGAGTTACGCCAATCTCACATTTCCTATCACTTGCAACTGGAAGACTGGAGCTCTAGTGTCGAACAACGCCACCATAACCAAGTAATCCATGTGCATTTTTGGCTTTAGAGCGCATTTAGAGGACATGGTTAATTTATTCATATGAAGGGGGCATGAAGGATTAGCGTAGCTCTTGTTTCAATGCGCAGCAGAGCAATACGCATTTATGTTAATTCATTTGTATAATTTTAATGCACAAAATATGTCATATAGTCAAAATAACGTATAATTGTTCATATCTCATTATTTTCATTGATGAAACAATCTAATTACGGCTGCTATATAATCAGAGACATTAGCCCAGTTTCATCTTCCTCACGAAGTAGTTGTTATTCTATTGTTGCTATTATTCTTGTCATTTGCGCGAAATGACAATGCTTGCCACCTTCTTCAGTAACGATCCTCAACCGCCGCCGCCGGTTGGCAACACGACGTCGCCCGTGGGTCAGCTGAACATGACGCTGCGAGACGCGAACGGCAATGATCTCAATAATGTTGAAGCTGGAACAAGAGTTCGCGTTATAATTGAGCTAAACGGAGACAGTACGTTAACTTTATCTGACATTATGCTAGTATGAGGACGATAGAACCCATAAATTCATATAACTTTGTTAAAATGACGAATACGTACTTTGACCTGCGTACATTTGTGTGTGAAATGAAGGCTTAGGTTTAGGTGATGCGAGCGAGACGAGCAAATAGATCATGCATTGAATATGGAGCACTAATTAGTTAACTAAATTTTGCCACCCCAAAATATTTCACCTTAATATGAGCATAATTCTTAAAAAGTCTGTGCTGCGTTGGTTGCATAGATAAATGTGTAATGGGGACGTAATATTAAGTGGAATATTATGAAAAATATCCTTTTTGTTTAAATTACGAGCATTTTACATCGAAAACATATCTGAGTTTATGATAAGAAAAACTCGTGGTTTTACAGGTTACTACAACAGTGAGTTGCCTGAATTCTGTTCAGTGTCAAATGCTTTGAATCCAATGGGGACATACATCGCCGTAATCGCTGATTTGTAAGTTACTGTGGTGAATATTTTGAGGTGATTTGAAAGAGAATAAGTATTGCTCGTTTAGCTGTCCATATGTGGATACAATCACGAACAGCCCATTCGATTTCAAAGCATATCAACAAGACAACAGAACATATTTCTTTGACTTTGACGCATTTCTCTTCGATAATCAACAGACGACCCTGCTAATATCTTGCTACATTCAAGTGTGCATGAATTTCACGGATTGTACGCGGGTAAGAAGCCTTTCTCATTTCCTTATTGCGCCAAGCGGCGATTAGAGTGTTCATTCTCTTCCGTCACCTTTGACACTTTCTTTTGTCGAAAGATTTATTCTGTTAAGTCACTATCACAATCGGCGACCTGCTAAATTGCTGCAATTGAAGTTTCGAGAACTATGATGATCGATTAATACCGTGAGTGCCGAAAAAATTCGCCACGCGCACTTCATAACTGATCAATCATTGCACTTTATTAAACTGTATTTAGGATAATAAATAATGAAGCTACAGTAATTTTGTAAGCATTTTTATGAGCGCATCATAAATTAAAGAAAAATTATGTATTCATCACAGTTCATCTATGCCACGATCCTGCGGATGTGGCAGTTTGGACGCTAATGTATATAATCTATGTCAAATCATTTTCACAATAGCAATAGTGCTACATTTAATCGATATCAAGGAGTTCCTGAAAAGTGTAATAAGAACGTTAATAAAATTGCCAAACTGACGCTTACTACAGACCAGGTGGCGACTGTGACATAGACAAAATGATTAGCTTTACTTGAGAGCTATAGGACTATGCTAGATATAAGTAAAATATATAACTTCACCATTCCATTGCTCTACATCAAAACTTACATTGCACATTAGACATGCTGGCCAGCAGGGACGGCGAAAGAGCGCTTTATCGCAGCCATGTCCAATCGACACAGCTACCGGCAGACCCCTGTTCAGTTCAACGGCGATATCCCTTTGGTTGCCAATTCGTCTCACGGCCACAACCTGACGGTAACGCCCAGGAGCAGCGAAGTGACCACCATCGTTCCTACTACAACCAACGGTATGCATATCAGTAAAACAAAACTGTTCAAATCTGATACATCAGTGTTGATGCGATACCGGCTGATGGTCCGAGGAGTTGACGGGTTTTAGTCATCTTTTGCTATTTGACGACTGCATGCATTTATACAGCTGTAGCTTTTTACTATAACATTAGTATCGAAATGACTCTAATCAAGAGCATTTGGGGAAATGGGACGAGCAATTGAAGCACGGTAGAAAAGCATTCTTGCAGGTGGACTTCCTGATTGGGCACTGGTCCTGATAATACTGTTCGTCGTCTTTCTTATCCTCTCCCTCTTGCTGTGCTTCTGCTGCTGCGTCTGCTGCGGTGTGGGCTTGGGGCTGTGGTCGCGTCGCTATGGCCAACACCGCGACCGCCGCACCGAGTATATCTACCCGCAAACCACGTCGATGCCCGCAACCTTCGCCGCCGACAATGCCTCCGTCCACCATATGGAAATACCCAAGGTCAACCTCAACGGCTCCTCTGGCGCCCGCTCTATCACTTCCGACAAATCCTACAAGTACTAGGGGTGACGCCGCTTCAGCTGGTGCGATCGTTGCCACAGAATATGCGACAGTAAATAGTTCGCAGCTGTTATTCGTTTTGCTCGTACAAGAACGATATGCCCCATTTTCCGGATTGCGTTTTAACACGTCACACGCACATGCGTTGATTTATTACAATATGCTGTGCTTGTGCGCATGGCGTGTTGTAACGCAATCCAAAAAGGGAGGGGTATCGTATACGGACCGTTTTGCTCGGCAGAAATTTGGTTGCTAAGCAACGAGTAGCAGTCGCATACTATGTCTCGTGTTTCTGCGGTAGTGTTAAAAAGTGGTAGTTGTGATTGCAAACACGGCTGCGGGATGCGCGGCGATCGGCCAGATCTCAACTGACCCATCACTGCGCTTCCCACAACGGCAACAACAATAGTTGTAAATTAGGTTCCTGATCGTGCCCATTTTTCGCTGATAAAATTATGTGTATAAGTGCTCTTTAATAATTGTTCTTTAACGGCATTATTCATTTTCAAATGCTAAGCGTCTGCTCTTTCCGAGTTTAACCAGTTAGTGCCCTCGATGGCTCTTTTCCTGTGAGTACAACGTTTCCATCTCAAAGATAGATTACGGGACAGCATGAACAAAAGCAACCTCTCTCTTGACCACAACCATGCCAAAATTTGTAATCTATCCTTGGGTGGGAACAGTTATTCAAAAAGGAATGAAATTTATTTTTCTGAAAAAATTTTTCACGTGCGATGTCAATTCTTTATTACGGGAGGACTTGTAGAGTCGTTGTTCTGATGTGTGAACGTTAGAAAATATATCTGACGAAAGTATTGTCTCTTTAGAAAAATAACTTCCATACTTGATGAACGATGTCATGGACGCTTTGTAGATCAAAGTCGATCTGGTCTCAGTATCGTATTCTATCGAAACTTAAGTGTATTACTCTGAGTGAAGAATTGTAACTGTAAGGTTGAATTGGTTTTTTATCGACTATAAACTGTGCCTTTAGACTCCATGTAATAAATTATGCTAAACTGGTGTATTTATCTATCTATAAGCGATGCAGTGTTGACGATTAAAGACAGAAAATATATCATATTCTTTGACGATGATTTTAACCGCAGTATTTATTGCTCATAAAATTGCGAAATAATGAATATTCTTCCACCAGCTGGAATGTGGACATTGTGGTTGATGTGATGTGGGCAGGGCAGCAAGCTTAAAGATAAGAGTATTGACAAGCACGGACGCTAGCCTTTTTACACTGCACATTTTTCACCTTCAACGCGTGATTTTTGACACCATTAACTAACAGCACATCTTACGATTGCTGTGCTGAAAAATTCTAATCGGTGTTATTTCCATCATCTATTTAGCAGCACGCAAAAATATCGCAAAGGGACGAATCTTATTTAGCGACGATATCCTGGCTCAGTCTCTGTCATTTATTTTTTTGTCGGAAAGAGCTGTGCAGGCGTATGAAGCGTATAACTTTTAGTAGTCATAGTGTGAGCGGGGGGGGAGCTTTCGACTGGATCCTATCAGCGCAAAAGAGCTCACGCACGCTAAAGACGTCACAGGTTGTTAAGCTTCGTCATACCCAACCATTGTTCGAATGCATTAAGTGTTCATAGAGCAAAAAAGTCGTCGATTAAACTGAGTAGAGCCCGTTCGTGCACAGTGAACATATGAAGGTCAACGGATCTACAAGAATGGATGTTTGAGGGTGAGTCCAGAGCTTGCATGTTCACTTGTTAAATCAATAATAAAGAAAGTCATTGCCCCGAGAATGCTAATGCGACAATTTGACAGCTTCTTCAAACCGTCAATGCCAAAAAGCTGCTATAAGATCATTACTGCAAAATTTCGTTGTATTTCCCCATTTTCTGGCAAACGCTATATAGGACCCGAAAATATTGCAAAAAGAACTTGCCTCTTTACTCCGATGGGCAATTGTGACACGTACTTTCCATCGATGAAAGCCAAATCCTGGCCATTTGCCTGTATTTAAGCAAAAGTCTGAGAATAACTGCAAACTGAGGATATAGAACGGTGTTTTTAAGTCTTCCCTTACTAGCTTCGTTTCAGCAGCACTTCTTACTTGCCAGCTATTTTTGCCAGTGCAATGGGTAATTATGCACAGCTGAATGGCATACAAAGTTTCGTTGGCTTCTACGCCCTGATGACGCACTCTCAGTATCGCATTTATATAAAACAAACTTAGAAACTAGGATTTGGGCGGCAAAGGCGCTTCGAGCTATCAGCTGAGTTGATAAGTTAACCTAACTTGAATGATAGGAAGCGAGCAAGCCGCGATCACTTTAAAGATCACTAAATGCTTAGTTAAACATAGTCTGCATCACCCTACCAGCCAGTCTCTAAGTGAGGAAGAAAGACAAATACAGATATGGCATCGCAGCTTAATTGGCTTAAGCAACCTTCTTCGCCTAAAAACTGGCGAAGCAGCGAACCGCGCCACGCCTCCACAGAGTTTTAAGAGCGCAGTCTGCATTTCGTGGCTGGCTTAAACTGGAGTGCTGCGCATTAATTCAGTGAAGCATGGCTGCGATCATTTTACTGGTAAGGTTTATGACACATTTCATTGCACATATTTAATACCGTGATAATACTACCGGTAATTAAATAGGCAGTAATAATGTTAAGATCTATCATTTTTCGTCGGTGTTGAATCAAATTAATTATTACCTTGTCATATAACTTCGACGAACGGCTAGTTATTTTGTTCGAGAATAGTGTCAGAAAACGCTCTAGTATCAGAAGTAGAACTAGAAATATTTTGCTATCTTTCAAAAAGTTGAGATAAAGGAAGGGTTGAAAGTGATTTTCTAACTAATCCTGAACAAAAGTGGTAATGCTCGAGCTAATTTTTCCCCATCAAGCAGTCGATAGTGTAAGATATCTCAGTTAGTATCAAACTGAAGAAAATAATGAAATTTACTACAACGGATTATCACTTAATTCTTTCCATGTTGTTCTTTAATCATAACATCAGTTAATTTAGGTTGGTTCTATTCTTCTTTCATGCTGGATCCCGACGGCCGCTCAAGGACGTAAGTGACTATTATAAATTCTCATAAAGCTCGGCCGTATCTTTCTGATGGTCTTAAAATTTGAACACTGCGATATGGTTGAACTTTTGTCAGTTTTTTCTCAAAACTAACGAAAATTTTAAAGCAAAAACTGGCAATCCTGTCTTTGCGCTAGATAGACTTAATAACTCCGTATTACAGTTCGAATAAAACAATGCTAATGGGAGAGTCGTGTTTTTAGAACGAAAGTCCCCTTTCCAATAGCGTCCCTTATGTTTCGATATGAATGATTGTCGCGATAGAACGGCCACTACACGAACCAGAGTGTATTTAACATTCAGCAGGCAATAAACAGATAATTCCATAAAAATATGATGTTAATTTAATATCTGAGCACGAGGAAGAGTTTCAAATAAACACGGTAGTGTTCGACACATTTTTTTTGAAAGTGCAAAATATCTTTCATCTCGATGGAAATATGTTAAAACGCAAAAAGAATGCCTAAATTCCTACACCACACGTTTTGAAGTCAGCGCGCACCTTATTTCTTCTTATTATCGCCCACCCACCAGTAATCGCCCCCTCCAATAATCGTACCCCCCTCAAGCTGAGGTTGAAAAATAATCTCTCAAGGCAATTAATAGAAGAAATACGGTATATAACCAGAATGAGAGGTGCGTTCGGGCGGGCCGGCGGGCCGGCGGACGGACTAAGTAAACAAAGTATTGAAGTTCAGAAAATCTCTTCGTGTGGAAAAACTAACATAATTAAAAATATAAATGAAGAACATTAAGTGGTATGCAACTGTAAATGAGTCTCCTGAAAGTTTCAGAAGTATTAATATACAATTTGACCTGTGCATGGGATGGAATGAACATAACCGTGAACTTTAACTATTTTGATTCTGCATTTTTGCCTTCTTGGCATGATCATGGAGCTGGCGTGTTTGTTGATGGCGCTCTGCCTGAGTGTAGTTCTACGGCTCAAGAAATATTTATTGTGGTAAACGCAGTGCCATTTTATGGAGAGACATTCTACTTAAACTTTGCTTCTTGTAACATAACTAAAACAAAAAATTACGACGACAATCAGGTTAGTTTCATTTTAATCTATAAATGAGACGGTCCAGAAATTTACGACTTCGTCTAGTCTACAGGCCACCCAAAAGCTTTGCACAGGGGATTCAGTCCGGGTCCACCTCGCTCTTTAATATACAGAATGTACCTGCATTATGCTATTAGTACGAAACGCTAATGAAAGCTGAGTGAAATAAATCATATTTTATGTATTATTTTTCAGTTATGATGCTGCAAAAGTTTTCTCACAATTTACCACTGTAATAACAGCATGTATTCGTTTTGCAAGAAAATCTATGAAACACGATACGTTCTGTCCCTTCTTAACATTCTATAGCTACCTACCCCTCCATACCCTTTAACCGGTGGGAATTTTGCCCAGTCAAAGATCTCCGTTCATGCAGAATTCGAGCGAAATCTGATTACAGCAGAGCAAATTATCGTTTGCTAAATATGACCGTTTCACTTAATTGACAGTTATCGATAATACAGTCATACTCAGGATTCTGGTAACTTTTATTTGTCTTTCCATATTATTATATCAAATATTCATTAAAAAACAAATACAACAAATAATAAAAGCAAAAAATGTCAGCATAAGGCAGTGTGAAATATAAGAACGAGACATGAACGACACAAATGCAGTCGTGTGATTTAGTTGATGAAAAGTGCAGACTGTTCGTAAAGTAACAATACGATATGAGTTTCAAATAACCTGGCTCAGAATAAACCAAATAAATTGAACCTTACCATAAATAATCTAAAGACCACGGGATTTTCTTTGAAAACAAAATTATTGAATTTGGTTATGGTATTGTCAAGATGTAGTCAAGCAAAGATAAGGACTCATTTTCAAGAGAATCGCTTGCGATGCGTGGGATACGGTAATGTATCAGATATTGGTGTAAAAAATGTTCGAAAACTTTTGCTTCAATTCAGTAAAAGAGATAGATTTCAATTATTGATTGCTTTAATTAATTTTAAGCAAAATTTATGAAATATTTCTTATACCAAAATCTGGTGCATTACCATTCCCTTGGCGTCGCAGGCGATTTGCTTGAAAATAAGTTCTTATTTTTGCTTAGCTATATCTTAGCTATGCCACGACCAAGTTCAATACTTTTGTTTTCATAGAATATCGTAAGATTCAACTCATTTGGTTTATTTTGAGCCAAGTTATTTGAAACTCAAATCGTATCGTTGCCTTACGAATACAATGTAGAAAACACACAAACACGGCAGTTAAGGATAAAATATACTTAACATTCCGAGCATTTTCTAACGGGCACAGTTTGTACTTTATCGAATTTACATTAGCACCGATTCTTACTTAAATCGGAAATTTTCTATCGCAAGCCTCTTGAAGTTCCGAATTTGATAGTATGACGAAGTCGAGTAAAATCTTGTCTAATTGTTAGTGTAAAAGAAAGAAAGTAGTGTCCCTGTAGAATTTAAAAGCTTGCAGTGAAAAAATTTTAGGAACTGTTTAACTATACAGCTTTGGTCAATGCTCGCTTCAACAGGCTGGTCAATTATTTTGATTCACCTACGGCCGATTTCAACTATCCGAATTTGACAGTGCCTTTGTATTGTGTTTGGGATGCTGGGAAGATCGTGAATGCGAGTGTTGGGTATGTGATAAATCTTGTACAAATAAACAAAGATTCAAGAAAACACAGGGAAATTTGACAACATCCTTTCTTTTAGGGACGCTCATGTGTAGTGGCAATTTTATTATTAATGTCTTTGAAGGTACCATCGGTGAGCCTCGTTTTGGTCACTTTAAGCGAAAAATTGAGATTTCTTAAAACTTTTAGTAGTTGACCAAAAATTCACAAAAAAACAACTTCATAAGCAATTATAAGTGTTTGTACAATATTTTAGAACAACTCGCCCAATTATCGCTACTTGCCACGTATCGAAATACGCTGTAATGCTTGGCAAAGAGTAAGCGCGGTGCACCTGACTTTGGCCACTTTGCTCTTTGACAGCTTCACGACAGTTTTTGATTTATCCAATAAAATTGTTCATCTAATCAATCAAATGATAGCAGGCGAAAGTAGGCTTCAGTAATTTATCAAAATTTGATTAAATGGTTTTAGAAAAGTTACAATCAATAGGACTTTATGACTACGCCCCGCGAAAAATACTGCTTACCAGTTTGAGTGTGCTGATATTTGCCGCCTTAGTTCAATATTTTAAATTTTAAGAAAATAAATTATAGAACCAAAAGAAAGGTCGTTGTTCAAGCTTTTCACCGACATAATATTCGTTTGATTACTTCTTGTTTTAGTGGCTTTACTAGCTGCTCATATTAAAGTGACCGGAGCCACGTCACATCGACGGTACGACGTCTGCTCCGCTTTGAGCGCGCCATCATTAAGCCAATAAACGCTGAAACGCATATTTCTCTGCGTTTACACTAGTAATTAAGCATTAGGTGGAGCACTTGTCTCGGCATTTCAATGAAGTTTCAGCCCCACGTCACCGGCACCCTAAGCAAAGCCTAAGTTTAAAAATCAATACAAAGAGAGGTGCGAAACTGAAGCTAGGACTTGGTGCGATTGCTTGAGCGTGGGCATTTGGCACATCATGAAATATGCAACTAATTGCAATTGCACTGACGTCACAAATTTATATCAAAGAGAGTATTGCAGAATTAATCCAACCGCTCTGCCACCCTCGTATGGCAACCAAACGGATACTAGTGAATTAGTTATGAATATCACAACGGCCAATTCAATGGTGTTTGAAGGTGAACGGATTGGAGTCAACATTCTTCTCATTCATGATGGTATATATAATATATTTATTTAAAATTTAATTTAATAATTTGATCGCCTTTCGATACTTTACACATGGGGCGCTTAATGCCTTAATCCTATTTTGTTTCGACTCTCTCCATGCTTTGGCCAGCCACCTCTGCTTCTTGAGCTGTTTCGTGATGGAGTCGCGCTATCTAGTTTGCGGTCTGCCAAGCGGTCTTTCCCTGTAGCGTGGGCACTATTCGGTGATAATCTTTGCCCAGCGGTAGTTATCCATTCTGGCGATGTTCCAGGCCCATCGTGCCTTGCGCTTTCGAGCTTCTTCAACGACGTCCTTGACTTTCGTAACGCCACGTAGCCATTCGTTTGATTTGCGATCAAGCAATGTGGCGCCCACCATGAGGCGCTCCATTCGCCGCTGAGTTGTGGCGAGTATTTCTTCCGCATGTTGCGTGACTGCCCAGCATTCGGCACCGTAGAGCATTGCGGGTAAAATGCACTGATTGAAGAGTCGCCTTTTGAACTTCATTTCGATGTTTTGCGCTCTGAGGAAGTCGCCGTGCTTGTTGAATGCATGCCAGCCGGCTTGTTTACGACGAACAGCTTCTTTTGCGTGGTCGCGAGGGATGTTGAGAAGGTGTCCCAAGTAGATGAATTTGTTGACTTGCTCTACCTCATCGTTACCGAGACGTATAGGGTGGAGCATCGGCGCAGTTCCCATCGACTTCGTTTTTTCCACGTTGATCTCCAAGCCAACTTCTCTAGCAGCATTTTTCAATTCAGTTGCCATCCGTTGTAGTTCTTCCGGTCTTTCAGCAAACAGCACAATGTCTTCGGCGAAACGCAAGTTGGATAAGCGACGACCATTTATCTTAATTCCTTGTTTACTCCATGGGAGTCGTTGCATGACGTGCTCTAAGCAGGCAGTGAATAGTTTGGGAGAGATGGTATCTCCCTGGCGGACGCCACGATTGATGTCGATTTGCACGCGGTCTTCGTTTATGCGGATTGCAGAGTTAGCGGTGGCGTAGATGTTGCAGAGCAGCTCAATTAAGTCTGCATGCACTCCTTGTTCTTGTAATGCTGTCCAGACGGCGTTAAATTCAATAAAGTCGAAAGCTTTCTTGAAGTTGATAAATTGCATGAAGAGTGGTATGTGGTATTCATGGCATCGTTTGACTAGCTCGTTGATCGTGTAGATCTGGTCGATGTTGGAATAGTGTTGTCGGAAACTAGCTTGTTCTGGTGTTTGCGCGTTGTCAAGCACGCCCTCTACACGGTTATTGATGACCTTAGTTAACAGCTTGTAGATCACCGAGAGCAGCGATATGGGTCTGTAATTCTGTAGTTGAAGAGGGTCGCCCTTCTTGTGAATGAGAATAGTTGACAAGTTGGACATTGATTCTGGAACCATCTTCTGGTCTAGGCAGATATTGAAGATACGTGTCAGGTATGGAAGGAGCTTTTCGCGACCAAGCTGAAGCATTTCAATGGTGACGCGATCATTTCCAGGCGTTTTTCCAGGCTTCATCTGGTCGAGAGCCTTGCCTACTTCTTCTATCAGGATAGGCAGGCAAAGGTCGTCAGCAGGTCAACATTGGAAAGTCACTTTTGCAGTAGAAGTATAGAGAGCGTTGTAGAATGCCTCGATAATATCTTGTAGATCTTTTGTAGTTGTACAGATTGTTCTGTCATCTTGCCGGAGTTGTGTCAGCCAATGTTTGCCAATCGTCATCTTGCCGCAGATTTTCTTGAGGGAAGCTTCTTGTTGCACTGCCTCATTTACCAGACGTAATCAATGAGCATGTAGATCAATGCGTATCTTTTTTCGGATGAGCTTGCATAATTTGGTGTATTCGATTGTGCCGCGTGCGGTCGGATTTATCTTCATCACGCGCCGTCGGTCTAGAAGTTGTAGCGTTGAGTCGGAAAGGCGGCTTTCAGAAGGTTGGATTTCTTTCGAGATCTCTGCGGCCTCTTGTAGATGATGAACGAGTGCGCCGTATTGTACTTCTAGCGGGGAATCCGACGATGGGGGATTGGCGGTCAACTGGTTGATAGCGAAACGGAATAGATTTTTGTTGATTGTCTGGCGTGCTTGACGAATTGCCGTGGTCTGCTCTGATCGGTTGGTACATTGCTGATGTGCTTTTCGTGGTTGGTGGAAGTCGAGGCGGGCCCTGAGGAGCCGGTGGTCCGAATGGAAGTTAAAGCCGCTGACGACGCATACATCTTTGACGACGGTATAATCTTGTTGTCCAATGAAGTAGTCGATTTCATTCTTGGTATGATGATCATTTGAACGCCATGTCCATTTACGGCCCGGTCTTTTTTTGAAATATGAATTGAAGATACGGAGATGGTGCTTTTCGCAGAAGTTTACGAGCTCTTCACCGCGGTCGTTTCGATGTCCAAAGCCATGTCATCCCATGCTTCGTTCATTTGTTTCTTGAAAGCCAACCTTGGCATTAAAGTCGCCAAGCACAGCTTGATAAACCCCGTGTATGGGGAGTGTACGACCCGAGAGGTCGCGGAGGAGGGGTTGTGTCAGGTTATTGAGGAATTTGTTGTAAGCGTCTTGATCTTTATCATCTTCGCCGGTTTTTGGTGGTGCATAGGCGGCAAATAAGCGTAGCGTTTTTCTGCCCAAGCTGATGTCGAGCACCAAGATGCGTTCACATAATTGTTCGAAGCGAAGAATTTGAACTAGCGTTTGCTTCAAAAATCGATGAGATACAAAGAAGCCTGTGCCAGATATTCCTTTGGAGTCTTTGGGTCCTGCAAAGTAGAAGCGGTATTCCGAATCTGTTAGTTCGAGCTAACCGATTCCATGCCAGCGAAGCTCTGTCAGTGCGATGGAGTCAACTTTGATGCTGTGGAGTGCATGTTGTAGCTCAATGAGACAGTCAGCGGTGGCTGAACCTTGCACGGTGAGAGTCGCTACATAGATCGGGTTGATTTGGGTGCGACTAGGAACCCTGCCTGTTGCATTGGCTTCTGGGTACCAGAGCTTCAATTACTCTATTAACTTATGGTGGTAGAGAGAAATTCTCAATCGACCATTTGCCAAACGCAAAATGATAAAAAGTTCTATCTCTGCTGCAATCAAGGAGAATCACACTCTTTTTAAAATCGTTTCAGGCATGCATGACTACGTTGCTGAGCTGCCAGTGGAGTGCACAATCTCAAACGCCGATATATCTATTGACGATGAAAGGATTTATGTTGTTAATAACAGGTAAAAGTCATCATCTCATTTATATAAAGCGGCAAGTGATCGTTAAATTCGCATTCCAAAAAAACCAATAGTACTCCAAATATGACAGCGGGTTAATGGCCCGCGTTATCAGCCCAAATGTCTATTCATAATAACCAATGAGAGCTATCTTTTAAGAACATGTTTTAGAGAGTGTCATAAATCCTCCAATAATCGTCCATCCTTCAGAAATTGCCCCCTTCAGGATGATTAAAAAAACGTCTGCGCAATCAATGTTAACACTGAACTCCCATTCAAATTCTGCTACTAATAGCCAGCAGTCTTTTTATTTATGAGTGATGCTGTAAGTTGAAGTCATTGTGACGCATCACGCTTGTGGCGTATTGCCAGCGTGTGTTAACACGGAATATTACTGAGTTTAAGTTATGAGATATAGGTCAATGCCATATCTTCAAAAGCAGCCAAACGCGGCTGCGCTCGGCCTTGTTCCTTTCGTTTTTATTATATAAAAGAGACAACGAAGTTTACTAGATGAGGTACTATCTTCGATTGATATTTGCGTTTTTCCTGCAACTTCTTGCTCTTCCCTTTTAGCTGTCCTTTTTGGAACAACACTCAGTTCTCTTCATCACTTAACTTTGACGCTTTCAAGATGAACAGTCTCGCTTTCTTCTTTGAATTTGATGCTTTTATATACGCAGGACAAGCATCGACAACTCTTCTCATTGAATGCGCAGTTCAGATGTGCCTAAATGCAGTTGACTGTCCCTCGGTAATGACTTATGTTACTATTAAAATGCTATTTTTACTAACAATTTAACACTATTCCCATTTATCAGTTAATATTGATTAGAAATTAATAACTAAGGCTAACTTCAAGCAAGTGAACGCATAATATATTGCGCATTACCAAAGTTACGAATTTCAAATGAAGCAGTGAAAAAATAGTAGTGAGTTACGCAGCATGTAATGAAGGCTTATCTTTGCACCTACTCCTTTATTACCTTTGAAAATATCCGATTAAAATAAAGAATGTAATTTAATACAGAAATTTCGGGTTAATTCTATTATCTTTCGAATACCTCCAGAGAACATTCCTCTGTATTTGATCCACCACGATTGGTGCGTACAATCCAAGGCTTATCCAAACCGTATTGCAAGAGTATAAAGCAGTCATTACTTGGTCGCGTTTAGTAATAGTCCAAAAATAAAAATTATATATAAATGACGAAAAAACTAACTGTGTTCAGCTATCTGGTATCTTAAAATTTCGGTCAGTTTCAGCGAAATCTCGCTTCAATAGGATTCATGGAAAAGAGAATTATGTTATATTTTAGACATGTTGGCCAGAGTCCAAGGGGACAGCTTTTCGTGCAACTGAATCGAGACATAGTTCTACCCTGCCAAGCAACCAAGTCAGTTGCGTTGTCCACGTTCTTCCGCGAACTTTAACTTCGACTTCACCGCCCCAAACTCCTTATCCCCAACTATCGTCGACCCAGAGCACATCTGCGATCTACAAGACCAACTTGACCGCTCTCTATATTGTTCTTGGAGTTGTGTTGGTGACGGCATTTGTGCTCTGTATCGTTCTGAGTATCTGTTTTACTCGCCCTAGGCGATCGCATAGCGACAAAAAACAAATTTTTCGTGATCCGTATCGGTTGACATGATCCTAAAATGTTTAGCTGATCAACCGTACTTGAAGGCACTATCTCTCTCAAATGACCATCTTAAGAGAAATATAATGCAGTTTCATATTAACAATAATATGCGCTATTTTTTTATACTAACTGTTTGAAAAACGTATTATTTTTCGCTATGAGATTTCCGCAAAATTTTTTTTTTAAATGAGAAAAATTTTAAAATAAATTAAAGCTGGTTAAATAATAATCTGAGAATAATACACAGAACTTGCAATTAACTAGCAAAACTATGTTGCTGATAAGAGGAATTATTGTGAGCCGAATGGTATAGTGGTCTGAAGCCCCATGCACAAGCGTCATACACACTCCGTATATCAAAGTCGGTCTGGTCTCAGTATCGTATTCTATTGAAACTCGAGTGTTTTACTTAGCTGGGGGAAGGATTGTAACTCCATGCTTGCATTGGCTTTCTGTCGATTGTAAACTGCACCTTTAGACTCCGATCAAAAAGTTGCTATACTTGTCAGTTTATCTTTTTATAAGCGATGCAGTGTTGACGATAAAAGAAAGAAAATATCATATTGATTGACGATGATTTTAACCGCAGTATTTATTGCTCACAAAATTGCGAAATAATGAGCATTCTCCCACCAGCTGGAATGTGGACATTGTGGTTGATATGATGTGGGCAGGGCAGCAAGCTTAAAGATAAGAGTATTGACAAGCACGGACGCTAGCCTTTTTACACTGCACATTTTTCACCTTCAACGCGTGATTTT